>CAUYQU010024797.1:0-37445 GCA_963574635.1 Cheracebus regulus | reverse complement strand
TTCTCTCTTTTTCTAAAATCTCTTCCTCTTTCTTTCTCTTTCATTCTTTTTTTCTTTCTTTTGATGTTTCTTTCTTTCTCCTTTTCTCTCTTTTTCTAAAATCTCTTCCTCTTTCTTTCTCTCTTTCATTCTTTTTATTCTAAAATAAAAAATAAAAAATAAAAAATAAAAAGAACTATAAACCAATGTTCAAGGAAATAAGAAAGAACACAAACAAATGGAAAAACATTCCATGCTCATGCATAGGAAGAATCAGTATCGTGAAAATGGCCATATTGCCCAAAGTAATTTACAGATTCAATACTATCCCCATGAAGCCACCATTGACTTTCTTCACAGAATTAGAAAAAACTACTTTAAATTTCATATGGAACCAAAAAAGAGTCCATATAATCAAGACAATCCTAAGCAAAAAGAACAAAGTTGGAGCCATCTTGCTACCTGACTTCAAACTATACTATAAGGCTGCAGTAATCAAAACAGCATGGCACTGGTACCAAAACAGATATATAGACCAATGGAACAGAACAGAGGCCTCAGAAGCAACACCACACATTTACAACCATCTGATCTTTGACAAACCTGAAAAAAACAAGCAATGGGGAAAGGATTTCCTGTTTAATAAATGGCGTTTGGAAAACTGGCAAGCCATGTGCAGAAAGCTGAAACTGGACCCCTTCTTTACATCTTACACAAAAATTAACCCAAGTTGTTTTTGTTTTACAGCTTGTTATTTTCTTACTACAAAGAGTCCATTCTGGTCAGCCTTATGATCTCTACTTTAATATTAATACTGGTCAGTTTTTGTCTAAACCATAAAAGGGCATGAGTATAACAAGGCATATCCAACCTCCTATCTTATGGCCTGAAACTCAGTTTTTAAAGTTTCTCTGGGGTCTCTTTGGCCAAAAGAAGGCCTATTCCGTTGGCTGAGGGGCCTAAAATTTTATATTTAGTTTATGTACTAAATGTTATACAAGATAATCCACATCTAACATGATAATGAACAGGGAAAAATGGAAAACTTTTCATCTAAGACCTGGGTCAGGACAAGGATGCTAGCTTTTACCACTTGTATTAAACACAGTACTGGAAGTTCCAGCCAGAGGAATTGGGCAAGAGAAAGAAATAAACAGTATCCAAATTGGAAAGGAGGAGGTCAAATTTCCCTGTTTGCAAATGACATAAAACCCTAAAGATCCCACCAAAAAACTATTAGAACTGATGAATAAATCAATAAAGGTGTAGGATACAAATCAACATAAAAAAGTCAGTAATGTTTTATATTCTAATAGTGAATGATCTGAAAATAAATCAAGAAGATAATTCCATTTATAATAGCTACATAAAGAAGTAAATTTGATCAAGGAGGTGAACGATCTCTATAATAAAAACTACAAAACACTGATGGAAGAAATTGAAGAGGACACAAATAAATGGAAAGATCCCATGAGTGTGAATGGAAATATTTAATATTAATAAAATAGCCATACTCCCCAATGCAACCTATAGATTCAATGCAATTCTTTTCAATATACCAATGACATCCTTCCCAAAAATGGAAAAAAAAGGAAACAATTCTAAAATGTCTGCAGAACTACAAAAAAATCCCCAAATAGCCAAATCACTCCTGAGTATACAGAACAAACTGGAGATGTCACATCATTTGACTTCAAAATATACTACATAGTTGTAATAACTAAAACAGCATGATGTTGTCATAAAAACAGACATAGATTAATGAAACTAAATAATGACCCTAGAAATAAATGCATACATCTACAGTTAACTGATTTTCAACAAAGACACCAAGAACATACATTGGGGAAATGAAACTTTCTTCAATTAATGGTGCTTTAAAATTAAAACTACAACGAGATATAACCTCATCACAATTAGAATGGCTATTGCCAAAAAGACAAAAAGTAACAAACGCTGGCCAGGATGGGGAGAAAGGGGAATTCTTATACACTGTTGGTGAGAATATAAATTAGTACAACCATTAGGGAGATCATATGAGGGTTTTTCAAAAAATTAAAAATAGAACTGCCACATGATCCAGCAATCCTATTATTAGGTATATACCCAAAGAAATAAAATGAGTATTTTGGAAAGATGTCTGTACTCCCATGTCTATTACAACGTCCAAAATATGGAATCAATCTAAGTATCCATCGATGAACAAATGAAATAAATGTGGTACATATACACAATGGAATGCTTTTCAGCCACAGCAAAGAATGAAATCCTGTCATTTGCAACAATGTGGATGATCAAAGAGGATATTATTTTAAATGAAAGAAGCCACGCATAGAAGGTCAAGTGCTACATGATCTCACTCATGTATGGGATCTAAAAAGGTTGATCTCATAGAAGTCAAGTAGAATCATGGTTACCAGAGACCAGGGAAAGTAGAGAAGATGGGAAGGGGGTTTGTTAATGGGCACTATGTTACAGTTAGATCAGAGGAATGAGTTCTGGTGTTCTTTGCACAGAATTGTGATATAGTTAACAATAATATGTATTTCAAAATAGCTAGAAGAGAAGATTTTGAGGGTTCTGACCACAAAGAAATGCAAATGTTTTAGATGGTAAATATGTTAATTACCTTGATTAGATCATTTCACAGTGTAAACATTACACACTGGAAACATCACACACAGTACTCCATAAATATGTGCAATTATTATGTTTAATTAAAATTATATATAAACTTTATATAATTTTATATAAAACTATATAACAAAATCACAATGATGAGAATCACTGATTAAAGATGAGGAATAAGAACTATGACTACAATACTTTAAAACACACCAAAAACTTTTAAATCCCTGAATTCATAATGATATTTTGAAAACAAAATACCATTGGTTAATTTTAGAAGCTGCTAGGAAACATTATGTTAAAAATTCATCAATAAAGAGAAAGAATCAACATTAGTTTCCCTCTTCTTTTGGAGCTATGCATCTGGGTTATCAAATAGTTTATGAGGGAAAGTTCTCTTTAAAGATGAGATCCAGCTAATGCATGAAGAGAGAATGATAGAATGAGAATGTCAACATTTAGCAATTCGTAATGAACAAGCATTCCTAGAACAAAAGTGCTAACATTTCCTAATGAAAATACACATCACCAATAAAGAAGTTTTGCCAAAAAAAATCAAACCCATTTCTGATGATGAAAATTCTAAATCTAAACACCAATTTTCAAATAAGATATTACAGGACACCAGAGGGGTGCCACCAGCAAAATCCTGACTGTGGTATATTTCATAGGGCATCAAGCTGGCTTCCTCAATAAATGCATTGAAAGCAAAAAAAGAAAGAGAAAAAGATGGAGAAAGAAACTACATATTTAAAAGACTTTGGAAATATATCAACCAATCATAATGCAAACCCAATTCAGACAAGCAAAAGCAAACTGATCTAATTAATTAATTAGGCAATTATGGAAATTTAAACACTGACTGGATATTTGTACTGAGAACTTTTTGTGCTATAGGTTTTGTATTTTGAGAAAAGAGAATTGAAATGACAAAACTAATTTGCTGTTTTTCATGACAAGGACAGTATCCTAGACTGGAAATAGGAATTGGCTCTGTATCCTGTTGTTAGAGTTGTTAAATTTCCTCTCTGGGTCTTAATGTCTTTAAGTTTCTACTTACTTGTCTTTATCTGTCTTTTCATACATATCATTGCTGTTAATAGATTGTGCTGTTATGACATCCTTTGGCAAAGTAGTATCATTTTAAACGTAAAAAAATCATTTTACTTAGGAAAAGGCAACACGTTCCTATCCACATGTTATGTCTTTTTAAAACAATTTTTCATCTTTCTATGACTTGCTATGGACGTTCAGATCAACATTTTGTTAGAGGAGAAAAAAAGGTGAGAAACACTCTATGTCATGGCACAATTTTAACTAAAATAAATATAGCATTGATTGTTATAGAATAATATAGTAAGCAGTTAAGGGAGAATTTGTCACTAACAAGAACTGAGAATCACAGGGTAGATTTAGCTTAATAATGTTAATGTATTCTTGTCTGCTGAGGTTTCTTTAAATAACACACACCAGGCACAAGGCACATCCTTCATGATTAGCTTTTCCCTCTTGACTTACTTCATCAATTGGTGCCATCAGACTCTTGAAAGTCATTGCTACTGATTAAGAGAAATGAGCTGTTTCTTTCTCAGAAGGCTCACTGAGCTGGTAATAAGGCAGGAGAAGCAGATTTCGCCCAAGCTCCTGGGTGTCTGCAGGAGTAGGTGGGTGCTCCTTATGAGATGAACAGAGATCCGGAATCCCGTTTGCAAGGGAGACATACTTGCTACTTGAAGTCTGAAATGAAGGCTTCTGGAAAGGAAGTTAGCCCCTTAGAAGCCATTCTCTGGTCCCTGTGTGTATACGTGTGTTTGTATGTGTGTCTACCTGGGCACATTCTGCATATGAGGAGGTGATACTTGCTCAAGCTTCAAAATCCGATAATAATCTCATACCTTAGGCTTTTGCTTAACTTCCCACATCCCTCTAGTGCACTTGAAATTGTACAGCCTGAAGTGACCTGAGCCATACAAGGGAAGGTGAAGGATAGTGTTAACTAAAAGCTTCTAATCAGAGTAGGGAGATGGAAACAGATTTCCAGATTTGTGGACTACGTTATCCAGAAAACAGGTTAAGAATGCTTCAACTAAATGGATGCTGGTTTTTGAAGTGGGACAAGAACTATTTCTACAGTCTACTCTGTTCTGAATTTAGGCAGAGCCAACGACTCAAAGAAATAAAAGCACAGGAAATAAAGCTAGAGAGAGGATGGAAGGGGGTACATTACAGAAGGGAGGGCCCTCCCTGCTTTGGAATGATTCCATGGTAAATTTAATTATGCTTCATTTAGCACATTTGCAAGATAATATTTTTATGCTGGAAGCCTTTGAGTATAACTTTCATGAGGAAAAGAAATCTGTTATGCATGGTAATTTCTATCTAACTATAATTAATGTTATTAATAAAAGGAAGAACAGTAAGAGAAGCAGAAGAAAACAATAAAAAGAAGGAAGTGCAGGGCCTCTAGCTTCTGGGTTCTACATATTCTAGGAAAACATGAAAAGAAGTTTCTGGTCTTAGCCATTTGCTTTTGCATTATAGAATTTTTTGAAAGCTATAACTGATTTGGGTCCCTACTTCCTACTGTGGGAATGGTTTCTGTATATGGAGTTGAATTATTAATGAGAATTTCACACTTCTAATGAGCACCTGCTGTCTTCTTTGGGTCAGTACATTTTTATCATTTTTAAAGTCACATTAATCACACATGCTAGATTACTACATAGTATGATACATTGCTTTAAAAAAAACCCAATATGTAATTTGAACTAATTTTAGACTTACAGAAAAGTTGTAAGAACAGTACAGAGAGTTCCCATATATCTCTTATTCAGCTTACCCTAATGTTAACATCTTGCATAACTAGAATGCAATTTGCAACTCCTGGACATTAGCTTTTATACAATACTGTTAATGAAATTAGAGTTTTTACATGAATAAAACTTAAGAAATAGTAAAAAAAAAATTCAAAAATTTTAAAAATAATATAAATGGCAACAACTGATAGAAGATTTCGAAAATTGGAAGGCAGATCGTAAGAATTTCAGGGTCCCAAAGAGACAGTAAAAGCAGAGAGATGTAAATCATACAAAAAATCAAAGGTAAACATATAGATCAGAGATGATAATATTGTGCTTTAATAAAAACTATATATTTAGGTCTCCCCCGACCCACTTCTTGGCATACAAAACGTTTGTATCCTAAAAACCTTTGAAATCTCTGAAATGATGTGTCTTTTATATGCTAATGAAATGACCAGATGGTTGAGGGCCCTGGGATAAGCTCAGGATTGGTAATGATAACCAGGGGACCAACCATAAAATTAGCAGAGATGAAACTTTCAAATCCCCAAACTCCCCCATCCTCCACCATTCTCCAACCTCCAGGGAGGGAAGATGGGCTGGATATGGAGCTAATCACTAATAGCCAATGATTTAATCAACCATACTTGTATAGAATGAAGCCTCCAAAAACACCAAAACGATTCCAGCACAGTGGCTCATGCTTGTAATTCCAGAACTTTGGGAGGCTGACATGAGCTAAACATTGAGCCCTGTGTTTAAGACTAGCCTGGACACCAGGCAAAAACCCATCTCTACAAAAAAATACAAAAATTTGCCAGGCATGGTGGTGTGCACCTGTAGTCCCAGTTACTTGGGAGAATCGCTTGAGCCCAGAAGACTGAGCCTGCAGTGAACTATGATTGTGCCACTCACTGCACTGCAGCCTGGATGATCAAGCAAGACCCTGTCTCAACAAAACCAAACAATAAAACCAAAACCAGAAGGATGGAGTTTGAAGAGTTTTTGGGTTTCTGAGCATGTGGAAGTGCGGGGAGGGTGATGTGCCTGGAGAGGGTGTGGAAACTCCACGCTCCTCCCCACGTCCCACGTAACTTGTTCTATGCATCTGTTCCATCTGGCTGTACCTGAGTTGTATCCTTTCATAATTGGTGAATGTAAGCAAAGTGTTTCTCTGAGTTCTGTGTGTCATTCTAGCAAAACACAGAATCTGAGGGGGAGGTGAAAGAATCTCTAATTTGTAGCCAAGTCAAACAGAAGTGTGGGTGGTCTGGAAACCTGTTACTTATGGTTGTCCTTTGTTGTAGGGCAGTCCTGTGGGACTGAGCCCTTAACCTGTGGGGTCTGGTTCTGTGCTAACTTTGGTTAGTGTTAGAACTAAATTGAATTATAGTACACCTAGCTATTGGAGAGTTGCTTGATGCGGAACACCCTCTCTGCACCTGCCACAGTTTGGTGACACCCCATTCCGTATTTAGTGATTGATTTCTCAATAGTCACTACAAAAATCAGAAAACAGAAAGGCTACCTTTAAAATCCTGAAATAAAATAACTGCAAGCTAGGATTTTATATCCAGAGAAAATATACTGCATGAATGAAAGTCAAATATAAACATTTATAATAAACAAAGACTAAGGAAAGTTTCTTACAAAAGATAATTCTGAAGAATTCATTTCGAGTAGAAGAAAAATGAACACAAAGGTGAGGCCTGAAAAGCCAGAAAGAATTAAAAACAGAAAGTGGCAAATACAGGGTTAACGTGAATGAACAACAATTGTACAAAATTGTAAAACTAATATCTGGTGGGGATCAGAATGTTACAGTAGGTAGCTAGTCAGGAATGAGCAAGGCAGAAAAGGGCTACCTTCCCCCAACTCAGCAATGTCAGACAACCGTCAGGCGATGGTCAGGCCGTTGTTACACTGTTTCTCTAAAGTAGTAATTAGTTGCAGCTGGCATTAGGGAACCGCAGTCTCTCACTCCATAGAAACATTGGAAACTAGTTATCAGCAGTTTCCCAGTGAGATCTCAGGAGTTCATTGAGTGGGAGCATGCCTTCGGCTGCAGTAAACACACTGTGTGTGCTCCCCTCCGAAATGCCAGCAAGCCCCTGGACATGTGGACAGCCCACTGCAGGGGAAGAATCCTAGGAAAAGAAACACAAGATCCCAGAAGCAGGCCAACATGTAGATCCCCAAGTGCACTTGATCTCTCATTAGCCACCTGGCCCTCTTCCTTTCATTCCTGCTCTAAAGCTTTTGAATAAACTTTCACTCCTGCTCAAAAACATGCCTCAGTCTCTCCTTCTGCCTTATGCCTTTCAGTCAAATTCTTTCTTCTGAGGAGGCAAGAACTGAGGTTGCTGCAGACCGCCACAGATTCACTGCCAGTAACAATAAGTAAAAAAATACGTTAGACTAAAATTCTCATTTAAAAAAATGAATTGGGAGGTGAGTAAACTGTTTACATTTTATTTTTAAAATTTTACTGACAGAATGATAAGGTTTAATTATCTTTAGATTTTAAAATCTAAATTCACTGTTTCACTTCTCAGATACATAAAGCAAGTTCTTAACGACCTGCAAAGAGACTTAGACTCCCACACAATAATAGTGGGAGACGTTAACACTCATACATGAAAAGTAATTGAAACCACCAACCATGAATGGAGAGTGATAATTTTAACTATATGACATTTGATATATTTTTCCAAAGATAAAGTCACAAAGTGAGAAAACGCATTTACCACACAGATTATTACTGACAAAGGACAAATTTCTGGAATGTCTACAAAACTGCCATAGCTAAGTGATGAAAATCCAGGCCAAAAAAATCTAAAAAATGTTAAAAACAAACAAAAACTTGAAGAGATGCTTCAACAAAGAAGAAATCGAAATTCCAAGAAACAAAAGGGGTTCAACTGTATTTATAGGCAGAGAAATACAAATTAAAATCACAGTGGAGTATCACTATACACCTACCCCTACCAGAATATTTAATATTAACAAAAACTGAAGATTCCAAGGATTGGTAAAAATGTGGAACAGCTAGAACTGGCGTATAGCGTAAATTCATACCTCTACTTTGGACATTTGCTTGTCAGGGTTCATATAGGTACACTTGATTACCTAATATTTCCACTGTTAGATATGTACCAACAGAAATGTGTACATATGTCATCAAGAAACATGTCAAGAATGTTCACAGCAGTTCTATTTGAAATAGGCAAAAACAGGGGAAAAAATCCACAAATATCTATAAATAGGAAAATTAATCAATGTATTATGATGTATTTGTAAAATGATATTCTGTACAATGAAAATAAAAAAATTTGTTCAATGACATGACTACATCTTGCATCATAATGTTAATTAAGAAAAGAAAAGTTATGAAAGCATGCAAGCTTTCATAAAAAAGAAATTTGATTCCATGTGTGTAAATTTCAAAAACAAGCAAAGCAGAAGTGTATTATGTAGAGATGAATATACAGGCAGTAAATATATTTTTAAAAAGCAATTAAATAATGGGTATAAATGAACAATTATGGTTACCTCTGGGGGATTAATTGCAATTGGTAAGGATTAGTGAAACTTAGATAATAATAATTTTTTTTCTTGACTTGAGTGGTAGTTACATGATTCTTTTTTGCTATGCTATCATTTATTCAACTTACATATTCATTTTATACACTTTTTTATATATATAATTTTTTTGTTTTGAGACAAAGTCTCACTCTGTCACCCAGACTGGAGTGCAATGGTGCAATCTTGGCTCACTGCAACCTCTGCCCACTAGTTCAAGCGATTCTCCTGCCTCAGCCTCCTGAATATCTGGGATTACAGGTGCGTGCCACCATGCATGGCTAATTTTTGTGTTTTTAGTAGAGACAGGGCTTCACCATGTTGGTCAGGCTGGTCTCAAATTCCTGACCTTGTGTTCCACCCGCTTCAGCCTCCCAAAGTGCTGGGATTACAGGCATGAACCACCATGCCTAGCTTGTATATTTTCTTTTAAGATAAAATGAGATACAAATTTTCAACAGTCTGAAATTAGATATAATAAAAAGATCCATGAATTTTCGGTAACACCATGAAAACTAATTCTGAGATAGGTTTGGGGTTGCTATATATTAAATGTAAACATTTTGCTGAGAAGAACATAGAAAAAAATATGTGACATATCTCTTATCCTTTGTAAATAAATAAATGCAGTATAAAAGATTAGTGAATTTTATTTATCTAATGCCATTCACAATCATTTCTTTATAATGGAATTTTCACTGGTTAGTGGAGGAGAGGACAACACTGATTTTGAATCCTGGGAGAGAGGGTTTGAATCCCTCTGCATAGTTGATATGCAACTGTAAAGATGTTACTTAACCTCTTGAAGCCAGTTTTGTAACCAGGAATCTCAGTTTTAATAATATATTTTAATCACTCACTTTCATTTTCTTCCTTCCCTCCCCTCTAACTCCTTCATTCCCCCCTCTTTAGATACTCCCTTCAGCAATGCATGTTTATCTAATTATGTTCTTATTTAAGAAATTACAGAGGCTAATTTTGAAACAAATCAGGCACAGCAGCCCCATGGAATCCTCCTACTTAGGGAGAGTGGCAAACAGTCCACCACCATGGGCCAAAGTCAAGATAAGCATGACAACCAGACCCCCAGATGGGTGATTATTCAGGGTAGCCGTCAGAAGGAACACACAGACCCTGCACCTCACACCACCTCTGTGTGTCTCCCATACCAAGTTTTTCTTTAGAAACGCTGTGGAACAATTTAAAATTTGAGATGGTCCTTTAGAATGCTAGTTTACCATCTTCTGTTTGCTGGCTCTCTGATTAAACCTGCATTTCCTCCCACCAACCCTTGTTGCTTATGTTTGGCTTTTGAGCAGTGAGCAGCTGAACCTGGGTCTGGTTACAATTTCATCTTTTCAACAATTAGGATAAGATAATTTATCTCAAACATACATTTTGAAGATTAAGAAGGTTTGCATTTAAAGATACTACTCATGTTTGGAATCTGATAAATAGTAGCTATAGTAATATTTCTGTTTTTGATTGGTGGCATATAAGTTTACAAAAAGATCAGCTGTTCTTAGAAAGATTTTCCAAAGAAATTCTAACTTAAATGGCAAAAAAAAAAAAAAAAAGGATGATAGGACCTATACTGCTGCATCATAGGAAGGCTTAAATGAGATAATGTGAGCAGGTTCCTGATACCAGATGATATTTTCAATTGGGTAATTTAAGAATAATTTAACAAAGGAACTATTTTCAAAAGTGTAAATAGGATGAAGGGAAATCAGTAGAAAAATTTCAGAAGCCTGGGGCTTGAAAAGTGCTGAGCAGTGAGGCAGTGGTTTCTGCAACTAAGATGACGGATATATGGAGGGGCTGGCTGATAGAATCGTGACCTCTAAGTGACAGGCCCAGGTAGCCCAGAATTACTCCACAGGGAGGGAACAGAGTGATAAATACCCTGGCTTCATTCTCTCTCCCTTTAATATCCTATCTGTGCTCCTTATTGACAAGATTTGAATTGAAGTGCAAGGGCAAGGAGCACTTCAGGGGCACAGGGTAGGGTGGAAATGAAGGGTGGGGAGGCAGGAGATGAAATAATAAGATTACCAACACCGTGAGGTCCTGAGCACAATGCTTGTCACATAGTAAGTACCCTATAATAAACAGTAGCTATGATTGAATGATGACATTTTTGTTTGTCTTATTATTTCATGTCATTGCACAGAAGGAGAAAGGGCAACAAATTATGATATTACACTGCTCTTCCTTTCCCTGGGTATAGCTGGAAAATTCTCAAACTTTACTGAAGCCTACACTGAAGCGATAACTTCTCTGTGAACTCTTTTGTTGTCTCCAAAGCAGGTTGAGGACCACTTCCTCCATCATTCCAAATGGAACCCTTGAGCATAATGCACTGTAATTACTTTTTCAAGTATATGCCTCACTTGTGATCTGTGACTTCCTCAAGGTCCAAATGAATCATCCTCACTTCTTAGCATACAGAAAATCTTACCTGTCTGAGTGGCATCTCTCCTGAGGGTGGTAGATATCTTCCCTTACTAGCATTCCCAATGATAAATGCTATGTCAGGGCAGGCTAGGTGATGTTGATGGGAGAGGCTTGGGATAGTATTGGGAAGAGTCACTGTCAGCACACCATGCCAAGAAATATCAGAAGTTTGTGTATGTAGAGAAAATGGAGTAAGAGGTGTTGATGTGTGACTGGCGTTTTTATCTTTAGGGGGTTGTGTAGTCCATTTTCTTTCTTGGAATTATTACCATAGTACCTAATTCACTATCGTTGATCTTTATCAAATTAAAGTCCAAATATATATAATTTATAGGTGCATGTTTTTGAAATATATAAAGATCTTTATAAAACATGTTATATTTTAAGTCTTTGGTACACCTTGCTTCTTTTTCAGTTTCTGCAACATACAATGTTTTTAACACTTTAATTTAAGCTTGTAGCATAAAATTGACATTAATTTTTCTTTTACTATCTAACTTCAGAGCTACAATAATTCAGTCATGTCCCTCTCATCACTCAAGTTTGACTACTTCTTTGTGATCTATTTTTAAAGTATTCATGTAAAGTAGCATATTTGAACATGATGTTGGAAAGAGAAAAATATAATTTATTGAAAATGGAAAGGTACATATTCCCAGTTTTAATAAATATATATAATCTATTACATATCCATTTTTTTCATATATTTATAGTCATGTAAAGGTAGTCAAAATATATACTCACATATAAATGGTGGTTACTGTTATCTGGTTACCATCATTTTCTTTTTTTTTTAATTTATATTTTGTAAGAGGAAAAAGTGAATAAAACTTTATTTTTTAACTGTTGGCTGGCTTATACTGTCTGCTGCAGCATTTCTAATCATCTGAAGGCATAGTACTAATTTTTTTAAAAAATAATACAGTCATGTATTGCTTTATGATGGAAAGCTGCCTCCTCAGGCAATGTCTTCCTTGTGTGAACATCATAGAGTGTACTTACCCAAACCCTAGATGGTATAGCCTACTACACATGTAGGCTATATGGTATAGGCTATTGCTCCTATACAAACCTGTGTAGCATGTTAGTGTACTAAATACTGTAGGCAATTGTAGTACAATGGTAAGTATTTGTATATCTAAACATAGAAAAGGTACATTAAAAGATACAGCATAAAAGATGTAGAGTAGTATACCTATGTAGTGTACATACCATGAATGGAGCTTGCAGGACTGGGAGTTGCTCTGGGTGAGCCAGTGAGTGAGCAGTGAAGGCCTAGGACATTACTGTGTGCTACAGTAGACTTTATAAACTCTGTACACTAAATTTATATTTAAAAATTTATTTCAATAACAGATTAATCTTAGCTTACTGTAACTGCTGCTGTTTAAACTTTATTTTTTTAACTTTTGATTCTTTTGTAATGATATTTAGCTTACAATACAAACATTATACAAAATATTTTTCTCTTCATATTTTTATTCTATAAGTTTTATCAAATTTTAATTTAAAAATATTTTAATGTTTTAATTTTTTTAAACAAGACACAAATATAAACATTAACCTAGGCCTACACAGTGTCAGGTTCATCAAGACATCACTAGGCAATAGGAATTTTTCAGCTCCATTATAATCTTATGGGACCACTATGCCGTCCATTGTTGACCAAAACACCATCATGGGGTATGACTATACAGTAAAAACAGTCTGATCATCAACCTACGTCAAAAATGCCGAGGGAAAAATATCATTTGATATTAAATTTTCAACTCACGAAACATACTAAATATATTGCAAGACTCCTCTTTCTTTAGAGTTTAGGGTTATGTTTAAGAAAAAAAAAACTACTTGTTAAGTACAGTTAAACAGACTTTATTAAAGGGGACTGTGGCAATAGGAAAACTGCAGTGGAGTTTTCCAGTGGGAAAGAGAGATTAGGTTCAACTCTGATTTGAACAAAGGCAAATGAGAATTTATAGCCAACAAGAAGGGTCAGGATCAGTGGATGGAAAATTAATAACAGGAAATATCAGGGATAAGGGAGTTCCTGGCTACACTAACTTGACAGAATTATTGCTGAAGGTAGGCCAGGGTGGTAAACTATTGAGGGTGGTCAAATATCAAGGATAGGGGATTTTTACCCAACTACCTTAGCAGAATTCTTGCTCATACTTGATTCTACAAGAACAGAGAGGGTAACGCAAGGTTGGGCCTAGTCATAAAGAACTCACAGGAGCCTGACTCAAGTTTTGTTAAAGGAGAGAGTCTTCATCAGTTGTTATGAATCAGAAAACTAAAAATCTTTCATTCCATTAAAAGGGAATGGATTTTTGACTTAGCAACAATATTGTTCCTCTTTTCCTTCTCCCATTTTTGCCTTCCTCCTGTTTTCTATATTCATTGTGTTACAGCAAATCTAAAAAAAAATAAAACCCAAACCATAAGATAGGAGGAATTTTGACATGGTGACATTCATCCTGAGATGTGGAGCTCCTATAAGGTAAATACTGTAGGGAAGGACAGAGAAAAGAACTCTGGAAGTAGTGTACATGGAAGAGCATAGTGTCTCATATTTTTCATTGGCTCAGAATGTCTGAGAAGCAAACAGGAGGGAAGAAGGTGGTCACTCAATTCCATGAAGCAGAAATGGTCACATTAGGTGCCGTGTACATCCGTTTGTTCTTAGTTCCAGATATATGCTGTGCATTCTGAACCACCAGGCAGGGAATTTAGCCAATGATAGGGTATGTCTCCTCTGTGTTGTAAATATTAAGTCTAAAAAAATTGACCTCTATTGAAGTATTAACTTTTAAAACACTGCACAGGTATTTTTTTATACTACAGGCAAATGAATGTGATTCATGATTCAGAAGACAGACATTTTGGTCTAAAGATTAGCTATAAATGTCAGGTAAAATAATAGATACTTTGAAACCTCATTATTGTTATGTTGAAATCAGATACTGACATTGGCCTGGATCAATGTCTGTTTTTGATTCTCCATTTCCAAGTTGGGTTTCTCTGAAAAGTTAAGTTACATAGTGACTCAGATTCCTAATGTGTAAAATGTGGACAATTACAATACCTACGTTTTACACTTATAATGGCAATTGCATAAGTTAATGGATATAACGTCCTCAGTGTATATTTAGCATCCTCACTGTATAGTTAGCATGCTGTAAACTATTACTGCTATTGCCAACACCTGGTAAACAGATCATGTTCCAAAGGGAAAGATTAGTCTGAAATACAAATGTAGCTAAATAATATCAGAAAAAATATTTAAAACCAAAAACCCAAAAACTTTCTTCTTTACTTGATTTTGATTTAATAATCAAATTGATTCAATTAAAAAAATGAATGACACATGCCTATAATGTCTAATGATCAAATCAGGGTAACTGGAATATTTGTCACCTCAAATATTTATCATTTGTTTGTATTAGAAACATTCAAAATAATCTCTTCTAACTATATTTAAAATATACAATAGCATCTTATTAACTGTAACCACCTTACTTTGTGCTGTTGAACACTAGAACTGTACCTATCTAACTGTACCTTTGTACCCATTAACCAACCTCTCTTTATTCCCGTTTCTTCCCTACCCTTCTTAGCTTCTGGTAACCACTATTCTATTCTCCACCACCTTGAGATAAACATTTTTAGCCCTCACATATGAGTGAGAATATGCAGAAACAAACAAATGTAAAAGTGAATGAATGACATGCAGGTCAAAATGATAGATTCTTGCAGAATATTTAAGAAAAATGACAAAAAGAACCAGTTACAGAAAATAAAATATATGATAAGTAGAACAGAAATCTAACCTGCAGAAACTTGGAGTTATTGAAAAAGAGACTTGTATGGCAAGATCACAAAATTATTCAAAAATAGAATTGAAAAAATTTCTCAGTTGAGGAAAGATGTGTGAAGTGTGAAAGGAATAACCAAACACTAGAAAAATTACTAAAAAGAAAGCTCACATCTAAAATTAGTCAGGTAAAATGCTTGAATTATAAAATTAAAAAGAAATCATTCTACATTCATCAAGAACATTAGAAAAAGATTAAGAACATTTGACATCTGCTCTGCAACACAAGTTGTGAGAGATATGGAAACAATGTAAAGAATATTTTTGGGAGGGGCAGGTATTGATAATGGAATGATTTTAAACTTAGCCAAATTATATTTCAGATGCTAGCACGATAGCAAGTGCTTATAAATATGTAATATTGTCTGAAATATTCTATTAATTTGACATATCTTTAAAGTCTTAATGCCAATGAGCTGGAAGGAAAAAAAAAATCTAAAATTAGAGAAACTGTGACATAGATAGATTAATGGATAAGTTTCAAAACAACTTTTGAAAGATACAGGTCCAGAAAACAGGTGAAAATATGATAATTTAAATCAACAATTAATTTTGCACAACTTTCTGTTTGACAGTCTCTAGGTGACAGTCTCTTAAAGACACATAAGCAACAGGGAGCAAAACTGAAAAATAAGTAAATACAAAATGGAAATTACATCATAAACCAATAAATGAATAAAATAACTTGTACTAAAACTCCCAGATCATACACATAAAAATTTGAAGCAGGGAGATGAAATACTTTAATAAATGGATGAATACTATGAAAAGTTTTTATGTGATATAGCTAATTAGAGAACTATCAGAGAGATAATTTTAACCAAATTTAGCCACTAATAGAACTGCAAATAAGATAAATTTAGTTCAAATATCTAGAAGACAAATGTAAATATTGAGGCCATATTAAAATACCAGAAAACAAACACTGCAGAAACATAAATGCAAGAATAAAAAACTAGAGTAATTAAAAACAAAACTTAGAAATTATGATAATAAACGTACATGGATTTTAAAAACTTTCCTCTTGAATAAAAAAACAACAAACTGAAGGAGACTAAAGGAGAAATAATTAAATGCAATGTCAAACCTAATTAGAATTCTAAAGGAGACATTAATAGAAAATCTTATAAAATTTTTTTAAAAAGTTGAATGTTTTAATAAAATTACATCAATGATATATTTCTGCTTTTTGTAAGTGTCTAAAGTTATTTAAAAATTAAAAAGTTGAAAAATAAAAATCATTAACTGGTAAACCATCCGTCAATCTCACTACTAGTTATTTATCTAAAAGAGAAATCCATATATTGAAGAGATGTCTGTAACCATATGTTCACATGTTCATTGCAGCTCTATTCACAGTAGCCAAATATTGAATCAACTTGGGTCTATCAACAGACAAATGTCTAAAAAAATATGGTATATAAACATGATGAAATATTATTTAGCCACAAAACAAGTGAAATCCTATTATGCACAGCAACATAGATGAGCCTGGGGGATGTTATGTTAGGTGAAATAAGTTAGGGACAGAAAGATCAACATTGCATGTTCTCAGTCATATGACAATTAAAACATCAATTTCATAAGAGTAGAGACTAGAATTATGGTTATTAGAGGCTGTAAAGTGTAGAGAAAGGTAAAAATAGGAAGAGGTTGGTTAAGAGATACAAAATTACAGCTAAATGGAAGGAATAAGTTTTAATTTTCTTTAGCACTGTAAAGTGGATATAGTTAACAATAATTTAGTGTATATTTTCAAAAAGCTAAAAGAAAATATTCAGAATGTTTACAACACATAGAAATGATAAATGTTTGAAGTGGTAGATATGCTAATTATCCTGATTTAATCATTATATATTACGTGCGCATACCAAAATGTTCTTATCTCATAAATATGTACAATTATTACATGTTAATTAAAAATAAGAGGGAAAATGTCAACAAATTAGATACAGAAAGAATATACCTCAGCATAATAAAGGTCATATGTGACAAATCCACAGCTAAACATACTGAATGGGATAAAAGTTTTTTCTCTAAGGTCAGGAATAAGACAGGGAGGCCCACTCTCACCATTTGTATTCAACACAGTACTGAAAGTTCTAGCCAGAGAAATTAGGCAAAAGAAAGAAATAAAAGGAATCTAAATTAGAAAGGAAGCAATGAAATTATTCCTGTTTGCAGATACCATGATCTTATATATAGAAAACCTTATAGACTTCATCAAAAATTTGTTAGAACTAATACCTGAATTCAATAAAGTTGCAGGATACAAAATCAATGTACAAAAATTACTAGTGTTTCTTTACATTAATAACATGATATTGAAAACAAAATTAAAAAACAATCTTTTTTACAATATGTACAAAAGTATTAAGAATAAATTTAACCAAGGAGGTTATCCTGTGTTCATGGGTTGGAAAAATTAATATTGTTAAAAATGCCCATAAAACCAAATAATATTTGTATTCCATGCAATCCGTATCAAAATTTCAATGATATTTTTCACAGAAATAAAAAAGACCACCCTAAAGTTCATTTGGAATCACAAAAGACCTCAAATAGCCAAGGCAGTCTTGAGGAAAATGAACAAAGTTAGAGATATCCCACTAATCTAATCTCAAAATTGAGTACAGAGCTATAATAATCAAAACAGTAAGATGCTAACATAAAAACAGATGCATTGACCAGTGGAACAGAATAGAGAGCCCAGAAATAAACTCACACATATCCAGTCAACTAATCTTTGACAAAGGCACCAGGAAGACACCATGGGGAAAGGACTGTATCTTCCACCAATGATGCCGGGGAACAAGATATCTACTTGCAAAATAATGAAATTGGACCTGTATTGTATACTATACACAAAAGTCAACGGAAAATACAGGAAAGACCTAAATATAAGACCTGAAACCATAAAGCTTTTATAAGAATACATAGGGGAAATGCTCTTTGATGTCACTCTTGGAAATTATTTTTTGGATATGATACCAAAGAACAAACAACTATGGAACAAATAAATAAGTGAAACTACATCAAACTAAAAAGCTTCTGCACAGCAAAGGACACAATCAACAAAATAAAAGAGGCAGCGTAGAGACTGAAAGAAAACACTGGTGAATTATATTTCTGATAAGGAGTTAATCGAAAATACAATATATAAGGAATCTGCTCAACTAAATAGCAGAAAAACTGAAACCTGTTTTTTTAAATGGGCAAATTACCTAAATAAACATTTCTTCAAAGAAGACATAAAAATGTCTAACAGGTACATTAAAAAGTGCTAAACATTACTAATCATCATGAAAATGCAAATCAAAACCACAATGAGATAGGAATGTGTATTTGATGCAGCTTCTTGTGGAAAACAGTATAGAGATTCCTAACGGAATTAAAAATAGAACTCCTATATGATTCAGTAATCCTTTTTCTGGTTATATATTCAAAAGAAATGACATTACCACCTTGTAAAGATACATGTATTCCTGTTTATTGCAGCATTATTCACAATAGTCAAGACATGCAAACAATCTGAGTATACTATTCAACCTCAAAACGGAATTTCCTAGCATTTGAGACAACAGTTTAGGCTGAGAAAAACTCTCTGATTGGATTGAGACATTAACTTAAACAATCATAAATTTCAACAATAGAGTAGATTCCAGAGTTGATGATATACTGCTGACTTCAACTTTTGAGAAAGCTTATATTTATATTATAGCAAAAATCATTCTAAAGAAGTGTTTCTTAGCAGGGAACGCTTTTGTCATCCAGAGGAATATTTGGCAATGTTTGGGCATTTCTGGCGGTTACAGCAGTGTGGGTGGGTGGAGTTGCTCCTGGCATCTAATGGGTAGAGATCAGGGATGCTGCTAATCATGCTACTGTGCATAGACAGCCACTTACCCCCAACAAAGAGTGATCTGGCCCCAAATGTCAATAGTGCTAAGGTTGAGAAATGCTGATCTAAACCAATGTACTTTCAAGTCCTGGCACAAACTGAATCTAAATCAAATATAAAGGATTTTGAATAAGGTGAGTGCTTAGAGAGAGGGTCTCACTGTGCATTTTCACTAACTTGAGGTACTTTTGAGAGTGGATATCAAAAAACCTGTTCATGAAAAATAAATTTCTTCTTTGAAAGTACTCAATATATTCTATCCAAGTGTGAAGAAACTTGAGAGGGTTTTGATCAAAGAGTATGAACCCTCAAAATTGAATTTCAGTCAGGTGGAGAGGAAAGTCTAATAATACCTACTAGCAGTTCCCACATACAAGTACACTTTTAGAAACCATTTATTCATTCATCTATTCAGTATTTATGCTTCAAATTTATACTTTGTGCCCAGCCACATCTTTTGATGACGGAGATGATTAAGCTGAGATTTTTTTCCCTCAACTAACTGAGAACTGGGAAATAAGAACGCAGATATTGGTTAGGTTACAAAACTAATCTCAAAAGCTTTTTAAACTCAAGTTGAACCTGAAGTACAAGTCTGAATTGAATACAAGAATAAGGATCTATCTAGTGTGTATAGCCAAATACTAAGAATTCAAACCTGGGAAAAGAAAATCATGCATACTTAGCATTTTCTAAATATCACCTATTGTATAAAGGCTTGAACTTATAGCAAGTTAAAGGCTCCACCTTACAGTTGCCTTACAGCAACTCAATGATATCACTTTTATTAATCCATTTTGCAAATGAGAAACTTGAGATTCAATGGCATGGAGTCATCTGTACTTGTTCACGAAATTTGAGTGGTATGATTGGAAT
Source organism: Cheracebus regulus (assembly GCA_963574635.1). Classification (NCBI taxonomy): domain Eukaryota; kingdom Metazoa; phylum Chordata; class Mammalia; order Primates; family Pitheciidae; genus Cheracebus; species Cheracebus regulus. The sequence goes on along the minus strand of CAUYQU010024797.1, from coordinate 17,347 downwards.
CTGAACCCAGGTGTCAGGATTTGAATTCTAGGGTCAGTTATTTACCTACTACACCAGGGACAAAATGATCATCTCAGAAAAGGAGTATCTGTCTCTAAACTTGCCCAAGTGCTCCATATGCGTGAAGACCCCACAGAACAAGTACTTGGGACCTGCAAAATGAAAGCAAAAGATAAAGATTTTTAGTTATCTGAGATTGAGGAGAAACCTCTCTACTCCCTGGTGATAGACATGCTTGTTTTCTCCACGTCTACCTTAATATTTCCTTTATGGTTTCTTCTTTGGCCCAAGAGTTATTTAAAATTGTTTTAAAATTCCAAATACTTGCTTTTGATTTTTTATTTCAATTTTTAGTCATTAACTTCCAATTTAATTGCATTGTTGCCAGAAAATACTATCTGTTTGATATGTATCCTTTAAAATTTATTGTGGATTGATTTCTGAACTAGTGTATGACCAATTTTTATAAACATGACAAATGAAGAGAAGAATATTTGGTTCTAATAGTTGGGTCAATTATTGGATTCTTTCTTGTCATCTAGCCATAACTAGTAGAATTGTGGTAAAATCTACTATGGTAGAAATGTCTTTTGGTAGTTCAATGATATTTTCTTCTTTATATATTGTTAGAATAAAACATATTTTAAGAATTATTATGTTTTCTTAGTGAAGTAAACATTTTAATCACTATGTAGTGTGGCAGCCTTGAAACTTGTCCTCTCAGGTGTGTAGCTGCAGGAAACATAATTGAACTATAACTCCCACTGCTGTGCTATGAAATTTATCACTGTGTTCACATGGAAACCACACTTTCTATGGACTGCTCGCAGCCAAAGACCAAGTGTCGCAGAGATACAGGGGCAGATGTATTCCTGGAAGACATGGGACTCCTGTAATAGATGATGTTGGCTCAAGGACTCCTGATGAGATTTACCAAGGTTTTCTGAGAACCACATCACATTCTATTTAACTTTCTTTCCTTGCCTACTCAACCTTCTTCCTTTTCTTCTCTCTTCCATAGAGGTGAGACTTGTATCAAGATCTGATGGCTCTCCTAGGTTCCTCTACCTTCCTCCTAATATTTTCTTCTTAGGAAAAATATTGGAGCTTCTTTCTGCTGCTCAAGATAGCACATTGATTTCAGAATTTTTGTATCACGTACCAATATCAACAAATTCTGCTCCAGTATTATATTTTTTCCACTGCAATGCAACAGCCTTTTGATCCAAATTTATACATATTATTGGGATTTCTGTGGATATAAGCTAGCAAAATTTTCCAGTTATTTTGGTGTCTTTTGTATCTCCTCACAAGTCTGACTTTGTATCATGTCCCCTAGTGCCTGCTAGGAACTGAGTAGAAAAAAAGCAGAAGTGGCAGGGATAATTTTAGAGGACCAAAATTTCATTGAAGGTGATTATCTCAGGGGAGACCTAATATAGTTTCCTTAAGCAAAGGAAGACTAAACTCCTCAATAAGGAGGAAGTGATATTTCTGCTGGCAAATGACTTATTGAAACAATTAAATTATGTCATATTTCCCCATTCTGATTTTAAGGATCCCATCCATTCTTTCTCAATCAATACCCAAATTTAACATAAGAGAGGCTGAAAGATTCCAATTCAATTTGAATTGTACTTAAGCTACCTGGAAGATCAGTTTTTGGATCTGTTTTTCAGAAATTGCAACCCTGCAGTCAGAAGACAAAGTACTTTTTTTTTCAGGGCAGTCACAAAAACTTTCTGTCCCAGTGGATTTTAAGCTGGAAGTTTAAATACCAGAACTCAAAATTTCCTCACTCTAAGTTCTTCAGTGCATTTAAAAGCAATAAGCCAACCAAAATAAACTTTTTACTAATGTACTCTATGCTAATAACCATTTAATCACGCAAAGCTTTTCCTTTCATAGTCACTTGATTACAGCTACCAACAGATAATAATTTTAATACTTTTTTTCACCATATTAATGTTTCCTTTACTACTGGAAACAGGGTTATTAATCCAACAGGGTAATCAGCTGAGAAAACATATTTCAGATTCTCATCATTAAAGTTATGTTTCCAGGAACCAATTATGCAGACAAGTATTTCTGACAGGCTTAAGAAACAGGAAAGCAGAACCACTATAATTATTATGGAATCAGGGACTTATTATTGAACATTATAGACCTTAAGTGTGGGAAGACATGGAAGAGTTGAAGAATGGAAAGAATACTTGGAGGTTCAAAGAAAAATCACTACCAACCGTTGTAAAGCTTTGACACGAATGAACAAGTTGGAGCTTATAGGAAGATCTGAGGACCCAGGCACATCTAGTTGACAGTTTGAGGTGTAGAAGTGTGTGGACAAGTCTATAGAAGGCTGTTTTGCCCTGCTCTGTGTGGTGGGCTACATGTGGAGTAGAGGAGGGTGAGAACAATTTCAGTAGTTGGCCCCTTGGCATAGGCTACCACATCTAACCTAAACCACATTGGGTAACAAGTTGGCTGTTACATATTTGACTTTCGAATCTCATGCAAATTTTTCGTTTGGCCAACTCTAAGCCAGGACCATGGTGAAAGAAAGGATTCTGGGAAACAATTTCAGTTTATTCAAGTAAACGCAACATAAAATCACTATTCTAAACAAATAATTATTTACTAAAAGGATGTAAACAAAATCTCACTTAAATGAAGCCCATCAATATTTGATTGAATGGCTAAAGTTACTTTAACTACATTTACACAGTTTCACAATTGGCCTATTTAGGGGATAGCTGGTGGCCTAAAAATTATAAAGTTTAAATAATAGAGAATTAATTCATAATGGGCAAATCTTGTTCTTTGTGTTATAAACAATTCAATCATACTCTTTTAGTTATTTTAAACTGTACAATTATTTACATTACAGTTCCATTACATAACTGCACAGTTATTTAAACTGTACAATTACTATATTTTCTACTCATTATCATTCCCATTTCCACCCCACACTCCTACTAGCCTTTCCTGCCTCTGGTAACAATCATTCAACACTCTTATCTCCAAGAGTTCAAATGTTTTCATTTTTAGCTACCACAAATAAGTAAGAACATGCAGTTTTCTTTCTTTGCCTGACTTATTTTAATATCCTCCATTTCTATCCATGTTGTTGCAAATGACAGCATTCCATTCTTTTTATGTCTGAATAGCACTCCATTGTGTATATGTATTACATTCTCTTTAACCATTCATTTGTTGGTGGACACTTAGGTTACTTCTAAATCTTGGCTATTTTGAGCAATGCAACAATAAACATGAGAGTGCAGATATCTCTTAGACATACTAACTTCCTTTCTTTTGTGTATATACCCAGTCCGGTGAGATGGCTGGATCATATGGTAGTTTTATTTTTAGTTTATTGAGGAACCTTCCTACTGTTCTCCGTAGTGGTTGTACTAATGTATATTCCTGCCTAGAGTGTATGAAGGTTCCCTTTTCTCATCCTCTCCAGAATTTGTTATTGCCTGTCTTTTGGATAAAAGCCATTCACTGGGTAATATAATATCTCCTTGTAGTTTGGTTTGCATTTCTCTAATGATCAGTGATGCTGAGTACCATTTCTTATGCCTGTTTGCCATTTGTATGTATTCTTTTGGAAAGTGTCGAGTCAGATCTTTTGACCATTTAAAAATCAGATTATTTTTTCCTATAGAGTTGAGCTCTCTCTATATTCTTGTTTGAGCTCCTTATATATTCTGGTTATTAATCCCTTGTCAGATGAGTAGTTTGCAAATATTTTCTTCTATTCTGTGGGTTGTCTCTTCACTTTGTTGATTGTTTCTTTTGCTATGCAAAAGATGTGATCCCATTTTTCCATTTGTGCTTTGGGGAGACTCTGCTTGTGGGTATTACTCAAGAAATCCTTGCCTACACCAATGTCCTGGAGATCTTTCCAACGTTTTCTTGTAGTTTTTTAATAGTTGTAGTGCTTATATTTATTTTTAAAATTTTTACGATTAGTTTTGAGACAGAGTGTTATTCCCATCATCCAGGCTGGAATGCAATGGCACAATCACAGCTCACTGCAGCCTTGACCTCCCCCAGCTCAGGTGATTCTCCCACCTCAGCAACCCAAATAGCTGGGACTAGAGGTAGGCTTCTTTGTTTTGTTTTGTTTGTTTGTTTGTTTTTTGTATTTTTAGTAGAGACGAGGTTTCACCATGTTGTCCAGGCTGGTCTCGAACTCCTGGGCCCAATCAATCCACCCACCTTGGCCTCCCAGAGTGCTGAGATTAAAGGCATGAGCTATCACACCTGCTCAGTTCTTATATTTAAGTCTTTAATCCATTTTGATTTGATTTTTGTTTAGGGTGAGAGTTAGGAGTCTAGTTTCATTATTCTACATATGGATATTCAGTTTTGCCAGCAACATTTATTGCAGAGACTTTCCCAAATGAATGTCCTTGGTACCTTTGTCAAAAATAAATTCACTGTAGGTATGTGGATTTGTTTCTCGGTTTTGTGTTTTGTTACATTCGTCTATGTATCTGTTTTTATGCCAGTACCAGGCTGTTTTGATTACTATAGCTGTATAGTATAATATGAAGTCAGGTAATGTCATTCATTCGGTTTTGTTCTTTTTGTTCAGGGTGGCTGTGGCAACTCTGAGTTTCTTGTGGTTCCACGCACATTTGAGGATTATTTTTTCTATTTCTGTGAAAAATGTCATTGGTATTTTGATAGGAATTGCATCAAATCTATAGATTGCTTTGGATAGCATGAACATTTCAACAATATTGACTCTTCCAATTTATGAGAATAGAATATCTTTCCATTATGTTGTGTCCTCTTCAATATCTTTCATGAATGTTTTATAGTTTTTATTGTACAGATCTTTCACTTCTTTGGTTAAGTTAATTCCTAGATATTTAATTTTATTCATGGCTATTATAAATGGGATTGCTTTTTTATTTCTGTTTCAGATTAGTGACTGTTGTTATACAGAAATGCTACTGATTTTTTAATGTTGATTTTGTATTCTGAAGTTATAGAATTTATTTTTTCAAATTTTTTTTGTGAATTCTTAGATTTTTTAAAAAACATAAGCTCATATCATCTACAAACAATGATAGCTGGACTTCTTTTTTTCCAATTTGGATGTGTTTTACTTCTTTCTCTTGTTAGAATGCTTTAGCTAAGATTTTCAGTACAATGTTGAATAACAATGAGCAAAGTGAGAATCAAGAAGTAACCTGACTGCTTCTAACAACCTGTGCTCATATGTGTGAGCAAATAAATGATCTAAAGTTAGAACTTATATTTAAAGGGTAAGTAGAGCAAAAAAGCTTGCAAAATTTGCAATGTGACCATGTGATAGTAAAGAAAAGCCCATTTTCAGGAGAGGAATTCAGGTAGGCTGTTTAAATTTGCATAAGTAAAAAAGAGCCAAGTGCTGGTAACCAAGACAATGGGAAAGGGGTCTCAAAGATATTTCAGAGACCATTGCAGCAGCCCCTCCCATCACAGTCCCAGAGGCCTAGGAGGATTGAATGGTTCTGTGGGCCACATCCAGGGCTCTGCTGTCCTGGGGATCTTCTGGATGTTGCTCCATGCATCCCACCAGCTGCTCCAGCTCCAGCCACAGTTCAAAGGGGTCCAGGTGCAGCTTGAGTCACAGCTCCATAGGGCAAAAGCTATAAGCCTTAACAGCTTCCACATAGTGTTTCTCCTGGGTTTTGGACTTGTATGGGACCTGTAACCCATTTCTTATGGCTAATTTCTCCCTTTTGGAATGGAGAATTTACCCAATGCCTCTATCTCCATTTTATCTTGGAAGTTACTAACTTGTTTTTGATTTTACAGTCTCATAGGTAGAAGGGACTTGCCTTTTCTTAGATGAGGCTTTGGACTTTTGAGTTAATGTGCAAGTAAGTTAAGACTTTGGGGGACGGTTGAGAATAATGGCATTTTGCAATAGAAGAAAGACATGAAAGTTGTGGTGGGGCAGAGCTAGAGGCAGAATGATCTGGTTTGAATCTGTGTCCCCACCAAAATCATATGTCTAATTGTAATCCCCAGTGTTGAAAATGGGGCCTAGTAGGAAGCAATTGGATCATGGGGATGGTTTCTGATGAATGAGTTAGCACCATACCCTTGGTGCTCTTCTCATGATAGTGAGTTCTCCTGAGAGCTGGTTGTTCAAAAGTGCATAGCACTTCCCTTCTCTCTCTCTCTTGCCCCAGATTCTGCCATGTAAGTTGTGCTGGCCTCACCTTCACCTTCTGTTGTGATTGTAAGCTCCCTGAGGCCTTCTCAGAAGCTAAGCAGATGCCAGCATTATGCTTCCTATACAGCCTGTGGAACCATGAGCCAATTAAACCTCTTTTATTTCTCAATTAATTGGTATTAGGTATTTATTTATAGCAATATGGGAATGGACTAATAATACAGAAGGACAATCAGTGGAGGCTTTCAGTTGGTCATCCTTCTCTGCCTTCTCCTAGAGTAATATTTTGATACATGTATACAATGTGTAATGATCAAATCAGGATAATTATTATATCCATTCCCTCATTTATTATCTCTTTGTTTTGTGAACATTTAAAATCTTTTCTAGCTATTTGAAAACATACAATAAATTACTAATAACTATGGTCATCTTACAGTGCTATAGAACAATAGAATTTATTCCTCTTATCTAGCTGTAATTTGTATTTATTAACCAACCATTCTCTATGCCCTCTTGCCCTCCCTCCTGGCCTTTGGTAATCACTATTCTCTCTAGTTTTATAGGATCAACTTTTTAGCTTCCAAATATGAGTGAGGACACAGTATTTTTCTTTCTGTGTCTGATTTTTATTTCAGTTAACATAATGTTTTCCATGATCATCCATGTTGCCTAAATTGACAGAATTTAAGGTTTGTTTTTTTTTTATGGCTCAGTAATATTCCCTTAGGGGTATGTGTGTGTGTGTTTGTGTACACATACATACCACATTTTCTTCATTCATCTTTTGATGGAATTTTAGGTTGATTATATATCATGGCTTTTGTGAATAGTGCTGCAATAAACATTGGGAGTACAAGTGTCTCTTTGATAAACCGATTTTCTTCCTTTGGATAAATACCCACTAGTGAAATTGCTGGATCATATCACAGCTCTATTTTTAGTGTTTTCTGAGAAAATTTTATACTGTTTTTCATGTCTAGACTGATTTACATTCACATCAGCAGTGTATAAGAATTCTCTTTTCTTCACATCACCATTCCCATTCTCCTTGCCAATATTTTTTAAATATATATTTGTTAATACCCATTCTAACTGGGGCAAGATAATATCTCAGTGTGGTTTTCATTGGCATTTCATTGATTATTAGTGATGTGGAGTATTTTTGTATGTTTATGGACAATTTGTATGACTTCTTTGAGAAATGTCTATTCAGAACTTTTGCCAATTTTTTAATCAGATGATTTGTTTTAGCTGCTGAATTGTTTGAGTTCCTTGTGTCTTCTGGTTATTAATCTCTGGTCAGATGGATAGTTTCCTAATATATCTACCTTTTGCAGGTTATCTCTTTATTCTGCTGATTGTCTTCTTTGCTGTGAAGATGTTTTTTAGGTTTTTATAATACTATTTGTGTTTTTTCTTTTTGCTTTTGTTGCCTTTTTTTTGCCTATAAAATATTTTGCTCACAAAATCTGTGCCCAGATAAATGTCCTGAAGCATTTTTTCTATATTTTCCTTTAGTAGTTGTGTGGCTTTGGGTTTTACATGTAAGTCTTTAAACCATTTTGATTTTATTTTTGTATAAGATGACAGATAGGGGTCTAGTTTTAATCTTGTGCATATGAATATCCAATTTTGCAGCACTATTTGTTGAAGAGACTGTCTTCCTGAATGTATGTTCTTGGCATCTTTGTTGAAAATGAGTTGGTTGTAAATACTTGCATTTATTCTGTGTTCTCCATTCTGTTCCATTGGTCTATGTGTTTAGTTTTGTGCCATTCCCAACTTATTTTTGTTATTGTAGTTTTGTAGTATATTTTGAAGTCTGGTAGTGTGATACCTTTAGCTTTTCTTCTTCTTCTTTTTTTCTTAAATAAACCTAGATTTTACTTTAAGTGTATTATGTCATGACAAGTAAATCAGGATAATTTTTAAAAAATTCCTGGGTTTCCAAGTTATTTGGAGTTTTAGGAAAAAGGATATGACCAATGACATTAAGGTGAAAGCACCATAATGAAAGACTGAGTCAGTTTCAGAAACTAAACTAGAAAATTGAGGGGCAAGGTAGGATCATTCAAATGCACTTTCTTTAGGATCCTGGGAGAGCTGCTTCTCGTTGTTAAGGCTATCTGGTTCTGATAAAGAAGCAACATTCACCATGAATAAGGATAGAAAAAGAGAAAGTAGGGTTGTCAACAGAGAAGGTGCTGGGAGCTTTGAATATTGTGTATGTGCTTTCATTGTCACCACATTTATAATTATTTCCTGGGTGCAGAGCCATTGTACTGTCTGCAGAACTTTTGCACATTATCCACTCTTGAATTAATTGCTGATTTCTGAAATTTTCACTTTAGAGATTCATTCATTTGGCTTCATGCAAATCTCATTATTACTCATACACTAGCATGAATAATTATAGTATCTTGATTAAGACTGATTAAGCTTTCCATTCATCAGGAAAAAATGTAAATGTACTAGATATATTATTTGTATTTCACATTACCTTCTAAATAGTAACTATAGAATTCTAACATTGAATAAGGTATTTCTCAGAGTCCAATAGATAGTCTGATAAGAAAGTGAAAGGAAACAGTGAATAAAGTAGAGGTTCCACTGTCTAGGAAGATCTAGTAGTTTGTTAGAAAGATGTTTTAGTGAATCCTGGCCAGGCACAGTGGCTCACGCCTGTAATCCCAGCACTTTGGGAGGCCAAGGCTGATGGATCATGAAGTCAGGAGTTTGAGACCAGCCTGGCCAAGGTGATGAAACCCCATCTCTTTTGAAAATACAAATATTAGCCAGGCGTGGTGGTGGGCACCTGTAGTCCCAACTACTTGGGAGGTTGAGACAGAGAATTGCTTGAACCTGGGAGGCGGAGGTTGCAGTGAGCTAAGATCGTGCCACTGCAATCTATGCTGGGTGATAGAAGGTGACTCCATCTCAAAAAACAAAACAAAAAAAAAGAAAGAAGAAAATTAAGTGAATCCTAAGTATTTGTATTTTGTCTTGGTTTTTATTCTAAACTTTTAACATCCATATAATCACCTATAGAAATATTCTACATTTCTGATTTTAGGCAACATTATGTTCTTCATGATAAAGAGAAGTCTAATGGTTGAGTTCAGTTTGCAAAGAACATGCAGGTATCCAATATCTATATCTCTTTTTGATTTCTCATCTCTAATGTATTATGCAGCCTTATAATGGTATATCTTTTATGACTCTAAATGTATGTGTCATAAAGTTGATTGAATGTTGGATTCAATTAGAGTTTCGGTTTTATCATGAGCATAAGGTAGTAGGATAGGAGATCAAGAAACCTGAAGATTAATAAGTCAGGTTCTACCAGAGAAGCAGAGCTAGTATGATATATATTAACATATGTGTGATACAGTGCATTTAAATATAAGGAATTGGATTGTGTGATTGTGGAATCTGGCTAAGAAAGTAAAATTCCATAGAGCAGGCAGTCTAGAAGGCAAGATCATAGGCAGGCTGGAATTTATGGGGACAAGCTGAAGCTTTTGTCCACAGACAATCAAGAAAGTAAGATTTTAAACAAGGTGTAACTCTATTTACAATATTCAAAGCTGTTATCCACAGATGGAATTTTTCTATCCTTTGGAGAAATCCCAGCAAGGCTTTTATGGCCTTCCAATTGCTTCAGTCAGGCCCACTCATATTATCCAGGATAATATACGTTACTTAAAGGTACCTGATTAGGAAGTTGGATTACATTTGCAAAATTCCTTTACAGTAACATCCTGTTTAGTGTTTGATTGAATAACTAGAGACTCTAACCTAGCTAAATTGACATATTGTAAAAGTCATCACAGAATTAACAAAGGGAGAGGTCATTTGACAGACCACAAGTTCTTCTTTGGATAATCTTTAAGGACATGAAGATTTATTTCCAACATCTTCAACTCATTCTCTCTGCTAGACTTTTTTCTTATTGATGTATTCTCAATTTTCTTCATTATTTCACATACAAGCTTCTCTATGTTACCCACCTAAGATCAACTTCCATGTAAGCCTGCACCACAGACGCAGCTTTTTCTCAGCATAACTGATCATCAACTCCTGTCACAAGAAAACTAATACATAGAGTTAGTCAATGTGATAAGCTGGGAGTGATCATAACAATTTCTTTCATTCCAAAACTCGTCCTCACATTCAGTCATCAGACTGTCTTGAATTTACTCATGCTTTTTCTTTTATTTTCCTATTTTTACCTATTGCCAAATAATTCCATGGAAAAACAATTAAGATTTTCAATCCTCATGACAATTTATGCATTATATAGAAAGAACAAAAAGACGTATGTATAGTTCAAAAAGTACAATATTGGAATAGATTTGTTTGAACAAAGAAATAATCTAAGTGCTAAAGTAGAATGAGTAAATAAAAATTGTCATATACTGAAAGAAAAGGCTTATAAAACACATGAATATATTATCTTATGAATCAGTCTATTATAGCTGTTTTCTGTTAGAATTATTTGAAATTATTATATATAAGCACTTCCAGTACATTGCATTCTTTATCGGAACTCTGAAAATATACTTTCTCATAACAGCAGCTTATTATTGGTTATGGCAAAAACATGACAGGTAAACATAAGTCAAAATCTTGAGGTTAAGCAAATTTACTTGCCCTTAGCACTTGCTGTTGCTGAACTTTTATATGCCTCCTTGTTTAGTATTATTTTTAATAAAATTTTTGTTAATAACATACTATTGATAATATTAAACCTTGGCAAATAGTTAAACTAAGGAAAGGATTCTTTAAAGTTTTGGTCCATATTTTCTCTGATGCTCAAGGAATCTTTCTTCTTACACATATGTTCTATAAAGATAAGTCTTATTTGAAACAACAGGTAGTGAAAAAGAAGAAAAGTTATTTAACATTTGCAAAGGACCTTTTATGTGCTAGGCACTCAACTATTAATAAATTATTTTCTATAAATTACATTTAATTTTTACAAAGCCCTCTGAAATAGACATTACCACTATTCCCAATTTACAAGTAAGGGAACCTAATAGTGCATCTGATGAAATGATTTCACACTTTTTCCAGTTATTATTGCTATCTATAAAATACTTATTTAACTTGTAAGCTTAAAATAACAATGATTCTTTTAAATATATAAATTTCAGAGATCCTATGGTTTGTGAATTTGGGAAGACTCATCTCCATTTTACAGCTGAGAAAGCAGAATCTATGGTTAAGTGTTATACCTATGCGTTAACCATATAGAACTTGAAACACATTTTCTAGTTATAAAACTCACAGTCTTTCTACTAACAGTATAGCCTTATAATAAAATTGTAATCACTCACTGTCAAGCATCTCTGACTATCATATATGCTAGCAAGAGTTTCATTAAGTACAACAACAATGAAATAGATGGTCTGTCAAGGTGTTTCACTCCAGGGTTAAGGAAAGATAGAAATGAGCAGAGAGATTGTTCAACTAGATATCTGCTATTAAAGATGAAATGGAAATATCAAAAAGGGATAGAAGAATAAGAAGAAAAGGGCAGAATAAAAATAAATTAAGTAACAGGTATGATTCATTGAGCTTCAAAAAAACAGCAGAATAGATACGTAAGTTTGTGTAAGAATGAAACCGAAATAGTAACTCAAGAAGGCAAGGAATCTACATTACCATTAAAATAGGAGGAGTTAAAGAAACTTGAAAGAAGATTTAACGAAATGTTAACGAGAATGGACAAGTTAGCAAAGAATATAAGTGAATTGATGGAGCTGAAAAACACAACATGAGAACTTCGCGAAGCATGCACAAGTTTCAACAGCTGGATTGACCAAGCAGAAGAAAGGATATCAGAGGACAAATCTATTATCATTAGCAAGGTTAGGAAGCAGTGAGTGAATTGGTGGTGGTCCCAAACAATCGTGGTTTTAGAAATCCTACACTGGCTGAAGGTTGTAGGCTTTTCAAAAGAGAAAACCCACGATCTTTCAGCCAGGGAATATGAAGTTCAAAGGAGAAGATCTAGAGAAAGCAACAGTAAACATCGCCTCTTAACAGAATGCCCCCCATGACTGTAGGTCATGTGCAAACTAAACAGGGGACATTTATTAATATCCATTGTTAAGTAAAAATGCAAGACAGGCCAAATTAGTTCTTAGAGCTTCCAGACACCCACAAGTTTATGAATGTATCAACTGAAAATCAAATCCCTACCTCCTTCCTCATACAGAGAATTCTACTCAGAAATACCTTTTTTTTTTTTTTTTTTTGAGGATGGGGATAAAAATTGGAGACAGTTAGTAAGTAGTCCAGTTACACAGCAGTGCCTTTCAGCCAGTGGCAGAGACTACCAGGCATAGTCTGATAGGTACGTCGTGATAAACGAGATGGGATATGAAAGAGGGGTGGGGACTAACCTATAGATTTTAAGTCTTGCAGCCAGGTGTTATTGAAAGACAGAGTTTGGTAAAAATAAAGTTCAAGAACAAAACCACCCAGAAGAAAACCCAATTCAAAGCCTAGGCAGAAAGATAAAAGCTAGGTTAAAAAGCAAGAGGAACCACTATGCTGTGGAAAGCTGATAAGTGAGGGCTGGTGAAAAGCAGATCCTTAAGATTCTTAAATATGGAAGCAAATAATATTTGAAGGAGAATCTGAGACTGAACCCATGTTCTGGAAACAACTAGTAAGCTTATACAACTACCCTGAGCTCTAGATCATTCTTTCTTGGTTAGAATTAAAATCACAGAATTATTGTAGTTCACAGCTTTTCTATATATTTTTAATAAGTGAAATCACAGAAAAGAAGTGTATTAGATGTGCTCCTGCAAAATGAGCCACTCAGTTTCTGAAGAGTTAATATTTAATAGTAGCATCCCCATTGCTACTATATATTCTTCATTTGCTAATGTTGTGATTGCTATCAGAAATTCTTCATTCCTGTCATCTGTTCAGCTGTCCATGGTGAAAGAAAAGTAATAGCAACATATGTTTTCAAAAAGCTATGTACTGAATTTAAAAGAGAGTGCAGGATTCTGTGATTATGTTCTTCCTAAATTTTAGTGTTAGAAGTTATTTTCTTTTGTATAATATTAGTGATAGGAAATTGTAGTTGTTGCCATAATAGTTTTTGCTGTGTAAAATAAAAGCTGATAACACTGTACTGATTTCCAAGTTTTACACACAACACAACGCAATATTATACAATGCAAAATCCATGTCTATCCAAGAGAACTCAGTGGTATCATGGGAAGGAATGGCTCAAAATTAGGGATTTGAATTATTCTATGTGAAATTATTAATAATACCTTGAAGTGCAATTGCCAGTCGGCTAGAAGGTCGGAAACAATTGTTTGGAATGGATTTCTCCAAATCAAATGAAATAAATCTCCACCAATCCCCATATGATGACATAATGTATATTGAAACTGATGTTGCATAAACAATATATTCAATTGGCAGGTTGTGAATACATGCAGCAAGTTATTGATGACCTTTCATCATGATTTTCTAACTTTGTTTTGCTCTACCACTCCTGAGTTATAAGCTCATCAATAACTCATTGAAAAAATGATGTATATAGAGTGAGTGAAAAAATAATATATATCTAGTTAATCCAGTTAGTAAGAAGCAACTGCTCTGTATACTACTTTTGACATAAATTTATAGACCATGTTGAACACTCTCATTTTATAAATATCATTTTGGCACTGCCTATACTGATATTTTATTTACAAATATTTATAAGCTAATAATGATTTGAGAATTTGAAAAGTGAACATAAAACATATCAAATAATACTTAAAGATAAAAAAGAATTTTGTTTTCAATTATCAAAATCAATTAGTAAGTAACAATCTAAAACATTCTATATAGATGATATCTAAACATGTGGAAGAGAAAATAAATCATTTTTTTTCTTAGCCAGATACATTTGATTTAAGTAGTCATAACTTCTGTACATTATATTTGTAATGTCTGGTGCTTATATGATGCAAATTAAAAAGTGTATTTAAAAATGTATTTTTGACACCTTGTGGTGCAAGAAAATAAAGAAGTACTCAAAATATATATATAATGAGGTATGTCAAAAGTCACAGACTGAAGATGCTCCCATTAGCCAAATCTGGAACAATTAGAAAACAACTGTTAATAACTGAAAATAAAATGCTGATTGTAATGGATTGCAAACCTTAGAATAATATGAATATAATTGAATCTCACTGAAATAAGTAAAATAAATAAATAAGGGATAGTGCTTCCTTACAGAGGAATTTTGATTAACAAATGTAAAAAAAAAGATGTAGACAGAAAGTCGCTATTTGGAAAACACATAATATCAAATAGTGATGATTTTGAATTTATTATTTAGAATATTTAGAATCATCAATAGATGCTAAAATTACTGGGTAAAAGCAAAATGAGGAATAAGTATTTGCATAGTACCAAAGTATCTCTTCACAAAACACTTATTCATTACAACAGAAAAAATAACTTTATAGTAGAGAAATCTGGCAGACACCACCTTCGCCAAGTCAAGTTTAACTCTAAGTAATGGAAGAAGAACCACTGAGCTATGAAACAGCAAGGACTAAATATCACTTCAATTATACTATTGCCAAAAAATTCCTACTATAATTTTCATCATAAGAAAACCTCACACAAGTGAAAACTGAGAGATGTTCAACAAAATATCTTTTTCAGTACTCTTCAAATATGCAAGGGTCACAAAGACAGATTAAAGAAATGTCACAGAGAAGAGGGAACTAATGTGATAACAGCTAAATGCAATATGTGTCCTAGAATAGACTCTGAACCAGAAGCTGAACATTTTTTTGCACAGTTGGCAAAATTTGAATATGGTTTGTAGATTAGTTAACAGCATCATATCAATATTAATTTCCTGCTTTGATAGCTTTACTGTAGTGATATAAAATGTTAACATCTGGAGATGTTGGGGGAAAGGGTACTGTCCGTGGAAAACACACACTCACAGTGCTATTTTTCTATTCTCTTACTGAACAATAACCAACATAAAATACTTCTATGACCAAATGTGTGGAGATTTCTCCCAACTAACAAGCAATTAATCAATTTTGCAATAGATACCAGATACCGGGTGGATGTCCTCTAATTCAATTTCATTCTTACACTATCTACCTGGGTGTAATATCAGACCCCACCAGTTGAGTGTTTGGTCCCAAAAGACCGCCTGCATTTCCAATGCCAATTGCAGCCCCCCGGTTGTTTCACCTGTGCTTTGAACCAACTGGCTATAAATTGGGGATTTCATGACACTTTCTTTAGTCCGATTAATTTGCTAGAGTGGCTCACAGAACTCAGTGAAACTCTTACTTAGGTTTACTGGGTTTGTTATTAAAAATATTAGGAAGGATACAAGTGAAGAGATGCATAGGGCGATGTATGGGAGAAAGACCACAGACTTCACACACAAGGTATGGCAGAGCTTTCATGCTTTCTCCTGTCATACCACCTCCCAGGAACCTCCATGTATTCAGCTATACAAAAGCTCTGCATATCCATTCCTTCACTGGATAAGCATGATTGAAATGTGAACTGCGTAGAAATGTGATTGGACAAAAAAAATCATTTAATACTAGTAGATTGAGTGGGGAAACCCAGCAAGGCCCATCTGTCCAGATCCTTGTTGGCCTCTGTGCAACATTCCTTCCTCCAGGATATGAAGCAAGACGCCTTCTGAAATGAAGGTCTTATGATCTACAGTCAGACAAGACAGGTCTGAGAATATCCTTATGGCCAGCTCCAAGACAGGAAAGTAGGGGAGGAGTCGTGCCTTGGGAAGCAAAAGCAGCAGGTGAGGAGGGAAGGAAAGGAATAGAGTCTGCCTTCTGAGGCCTAACTTGCCCCATGGGAGTTGTTAGCTGGAAATCATGGATGAAAACCAATATACATATCATAATATCACAGGTACAAAGGAATTCACTGTATTCTTTCTGCAACTTTTTGTTAGTCAATTGCAAATTGAAAATAAAATAATAAAGTAATGTGTTAAAGTTTTTGTAAAGTTTTAAGTAAGTTAATGCAAAGCTCCACAGGAACATCATACATAAGGACCTTGATAGGAATTTAGAGAAAGGAGCATCTCATTCCCTGCCTGCTGCCCGGTCTTTGCTGCCTCTTCCTGAACACAGCTGAGACTGATTAGTCCTTTACAAGCTCTTCACAGGCCATGTCTTTAGACAAACTTTATTTTAGACAAAAAGTGGTACAGATATCTAATCGGCACAATCAGTTTTAGCCACAACTGAATGGTATTGCTGGTTCAGTCCTGATCTTGTACCCTAGTTCCAGTAGGAAAGTGTCTGCCTTCTTCTACTAAACTTTTCTGGTGACCATTTTAGTTCTTATGTCGTTTTAGCACTCTAGTCCTTCCTTCCTCTTGCACTGTCACCTATTTTTAAATGATAGACTTCCACATGCCAAATACTTGTCATCATGTCTACGCAGACATGATTCCCCTGAAATCCTTATCTCTTATGCCATCTCCATTACTGCACAGTAACCTCACCAAAACCAGCTCCTTGTTTACATTCTAGGTTATTCCTTGTCTGTCTTAACTATGCATGCATGCCATTATAAACCTCCTGTAGTACATTAATTTCCCCAGCTCATGCCTTATCCCAGAAAGTAGCCTGATTATGGCTACAAAGGGTGCCCAGCCAAGCTTCGGTGCTTCACCCGCTGCCTTCGCGTAGGGGCATGGTTCTTCTTACATACCCAAAGTGCCCCTAACAACCTAGAAGATAGCAATACACATCATAAACTACCCACGAGGAGTCATTCTGATAGGCACTAGGGAGAGATTTTGAGACTGAAACGTTTAACACTGCTTTTTGTGACCACACTATGAAAAAGGTAGGCTGTCAGGGGAAGAGAAACTAAAATTAGTAACCTGAGATTGTGCCACTGCACTCCAGCCTGGGCAACACAGCAAGACTTTGTCTCAAAAACAAAACAAAACAAAGCAAAACAAAGCAAAAAGGGAGGAACTATCTCTACAGAAGCAAAATTCTTCTAGCTCAACACTCGGTAACCTTTTTTCTAATGTAATTATACGAAGTAGGTAAATCTCTCCCTCTCTGCTCCTGCTAACAGTAGGGTTCACATGGTATACATGCTTCCTAA
>CAUYQU010024795.1:0-40631 GCA_963574635.1 Cheracebus regulus | reverse complement strand
GATGAAAATAACAAATAAGCAGCCAACCAATATTTTATTTAAACCTGCGAAATGCTATGCAATTGCTGGGCAGTGATTTACTTCCAATTATATGATACTGAGAAAAATGTATGCTTTGTGGATTTGGGGAGGAGAGTTCTGTAAATATTTGTTAAATTTGCTTGTTCCAGGTCTGAGTTCAAGTCCTGGATATCCTTGTTAATTTTCTATCTCGTTGATCTGTCTAATATTGACAGTGTAATGTTAAAGTCTCCCACTATTATTGTGTGGGAGTCTAAGTCTCTTAGTAAGTCATTAAGTACTTGCCCTATGTATCTGGGTGCTCCTGAAATGGGTGCATATATATTTAGGATCGTGAGCTCATGTCCAAATCAGCCATATGAATAACTAAATCAGTTAAGCAAAAAGTTAGTGCTGTACTTAAATGCTTAATATTAGATGAGATTAGCAAGTGGGTATATGTGCACACAAAAGTTGAGAGCCCATAAGGTGTGCTGTGATAAGAGCTAAGTCAATGATCCATTGTGACAATTTAATAAGTTATATATATATAATTCCTAAGGCATTGTCTGATACATAGCAATTCTTCAATAACTATGAGATGTGCTAGTTTTCCTTTAAACACAATAGAATGAAACAGTCTTGTTCAGATATTATGTATCATAAATTATATTATTAAATGAAAACGCAATATATCTGACACAAATTCACTTCTCACATATGTTCTTCTCTAAAGCATATTCCTCATATAATCAAGTAAAATAATTGAATAGTATTGGCATTAGAGTCGAGCAGTGATTTCATCTGTTCTAACCTTCTTCCAGTAGGAACTATAATAGCATTTGTTTAGTGTTTTATTCTTCTATGACAGTCTGTTGCATGGCTCATTCATTTCACTTATCTCCATATATTATAATTTGTTTGTGTGTTTTACCCACGAGACTATGAAATCCTTGAGGATAGGGATGTCTTATTTATTTTTGTAGTCCCAGTGCATAATACCAGCCTGGAATCCAAATATTACTCAATAAATATTTGGTGAATGTAGAATAAATAGGTAGATATTATGTGCTAGACGTTACACTATGGGTACTTGATAGTTTTTAAAATATATTTAATCCCTACAAGAGTCTACCAAGATTAGTATTAATAATCCCATTTAAAACATTTAAAAATGTCTTCAAAGACACTAATGGATGTGCTTACAGTAACAATCTAGTCAGTTGAACTGCTTCTGTTATACCACAGGAATATCCTATGGCCCAAGTGTTCCCTGCTTTTCCAAAAGTTGCTTTCTAATGCAAAATTTCCTTTTGTAATCTTTATGAAAGCTAATCATTGATCCTTCACTGAAAAACACTAAAAAATGGAAAAATAACTAATTATAAAAAACTATTCTATTTTCAATATTCTACAACCTCGATTGTTAACAGCCCTTAAATATATTGAGCCAGAAGAAGATAAACTGTAATATTATATAGATGGGTACTTCATATATATGGATGTATACATTATATATAATAGTATATATGATATTTGAACACCTACTGGAAACCTACCAGAAAGTTAAAACTACACAGCACACAGAATACTTTTTCCTGAACTCTCAAACACTTTAATGTGCCTTTCTTACATTCTTCTACATAACCAAAATATTAGCATAGCAAACAGGAGATTAACATCGGCACATTATTACCATTTCATTCTCAGTCCCCATTCAAATTTCATCAATTGTCTCAACAATGTCCATAACAGCCAAATAATTCAGTTCAGAATCATGTGCTACATTTACTTTTCATATCTCTTTAGTTTTTTCAAGATGGAGCAATTTCTCAGTGGCTCCTTGACTTTCATGATCATGAGACTTGAAGATTTCAAGCCATTTACTGTATGGAATATCTCTCAAAATTGGTTTGTCTAATGTTTCCCGGTGATATACTTCACTGACATGTCACTACATTCTTCTCATTGCATTCTAGGTGGCATGCAGTTTTAATCAGTCTCATGGTAATAATTTTCACTGCCTGATTAAGGTAGGCTTCTCCACTGCAAAGTTAATTATTATATATGTTAATAATAAATACTTTTAGCAATAATAAATATTTTATGCTTATTATATATATTAGTCTGTTCTCGTACTGCTATAAAGATACTACCTGAAACTGGGTAACTTATAAACAAAGGAGGTTTAATTGATTCACTGTTCTGCATGGCTCGGGAGGTCTCAGAAAACATATAATCACAGTAGAAAGCGAAAGGGAAGCAAGGCACATCTTACATGGTGGCAGAAGAAGGAGAGCAAAGGAGAAGTGACACACTTTAAAATCATCAGATCTACCCATCTGACAAAGGGCTAATATCCAGAATCTACAAAGAACTAAAGCAGATTTACAAGAAAAAAACAAACAAACCCATTTAAAAGTAGATGAAGGATATGAACAGACACCTTTCAAAAGAAGGCATATAGGCAGCCAACAAACATATGAAAAATGCTCATCATCATTGGTCACTAAACAAATGCAAATCAAAACTACATTGAGATACCACCTCACGCCAGTTAAAATGCCGACCATTTAAAAATCTGGAGACAACAGATGCTGGAGAGGATGTGGAGAAAAAGGAACGCTTTTACACTGTTGGTGAGAGTGTAAATTAGTGTGACCATTATGGAAGACAGTGTGGCCATTCTTCAAGGATCTAGAAATAGAAATTCCGTTGGACCCAGCAATCTCATTACTGGGTACATACCCAAAGGATTATAAATCATTCTATTATAAAGACACATGCACACATATGTTCGTTGTGGCACTGTTTATGATAGCAAAGACCTGCAACCAACCCAAATGCCCATCAAAGATAGACTGGACAAAGAAAATGTGGTACATCTACACCATGGAATACTAGGCAGCCATAAAAAACGATGAGTTCGTGTCCTTTGTAGAGACATGGATGAATTTAGAAACCATCATTCTCAGCAAACTGACACAAGAACAGAAAACCAAACTCCACATGTTTTCACTCATAGTTGGGTGATGAACAATGAGAAAACTTGGTCACAGGGAAGGGAATAACACTCATAGGCCTAGGTGGGTGGGGGTTGGAGGGGAGGGGATGGGAGGCACAGCGGAGTGGGGGATGGGGAGAATGGGGAGGGATAACACCAGGAGAAATGCCTGATGTAGGCAAAGGGGGTGGGAGGGATGGAGACAGCAAACCACCATGGCATGCATGTACCTATGCAACAATCCTGCAGGGTGCAGGATGTGCATGTGTACCCCAGAGTCCAAAGTTAAAAAAAAAAAAGAATCATCAGATCTCATGAGAATTCATTCACTATCAGGAGAACAGCATGGGAGAAACTGCCCCTTAATCAAATCCCCTCCCACCAGGTCTCTCCTTCCAAATGTGAGGATTACAATTTGAGATGAGATTTGGGTGGGGACACAGAGCCAAATTATATCATATGTCAATATCTTGTTCCTCAACAAGCTTTCAATTAATTTATCTCATTATAACAATTTGATCTCAGGGAATTTTATTATTTCCAATTAGTTATAACCTTTCATTCATTATTTTTATGCCCAAATTGTCATAGATTTGCCACTTGGAGCCCCTTTCAAACTGACTTCTGTATCCCTTAGACATATCCTCATCATTCATGGAGCACCTCCTGCTTTCTGACAGATGAAAATGTTCTAGGCTCATTTTGTATTGTTCCTACTATGGCCTGGAAAAACAAAGAGAAGACAAGTGAACCAGCAAGTAAAATTTTTAAAGGTCAAAATGTACATGCTTTTTTCCAATTTGTTTTTTAAACGCCCCATATAAAATGCTTTTCTTTATTCTTGTTATGTACTTGAAATTTAATTGCAAAAACTTGTAACTCTCTGCCTTCAATCAATTCAAACTTTCAGCAGATGATAGGCACAGAACCAGTCCACAGAGATTTTTTGTTTGTTTGTTTGTTTGTTTATCACAGTTGCTACTTTGGGTGTATAACTGCATTATTTATCCAAACAAGGAAGCAAAGAATTTTACAAGATCCTATATGATTTAAGACCTCTCCCATTACAGACATTGCTCTATGAATTCTTAACTGTGATCCAAAGTTTCCTTGAAACATCACAGAGACAACTTCACTATTTTTTGAGATCTCCTTCTCCATGTTAGATAGTTCAGACTTTCTAGGACTGAATCAAAATGCCTATTTCTCAGGCTTCTACATGTTAGTAGTGGTTCTACATGTTGGTGCAAGAAAAAGAAATCACCTTTTCTACATAACAGCCATTCAAATCTTAGAGAAAGCTTTGATTCCTGCCTTACTAGCCTTCAAGTGATCCTTGTTATTGGTGAAACATCAAATTTCCTCATTCTTTACAGTACATGTTTCCTTCCTCCTTTATTCCATTACATCATAAAAGTATGTTAATGTACTAAAAGGATAGAACTTTTAAGATTATAAACTACTTGAATGTAATAATATAAAATGGTTCTTATATATGTCAGATAACTAAGAAACTGTTCGCATTTTTTAAAAATTTATTTATTTTACTCTAGGTGCGTACTATATCTGGCATTTCTCCCCATGTTATCCTTCCCCACTCCCTCCCCACCCCCCACTGTCCCTCCCCTACGCCCTCCCCACTGCCGCCAGTGTGTGATGCTCCTCTCCCTGAGTCCACGTGTTCTCGTTGTTCAACATCCACCTGTGAGTGAGAACATACGGTGTTTGTCTTTCTGTTCTTGTGTCAGTTTGCTGAGAATGAAATTAATCTCAAGGAAAATTGGGACTCAGCTTGCTACAAATTCAGAAATTTCTTGGGCTGCACCTGACATGCACTGGAAAGTCAACAGTCTGCTATCTCTATATGAATATGTTGCAACAGCAATTTTTTAGTATTTTAATAATCCATTGCCTTTACAATAGTTTATTTGTTTTACTTATGAACATATTTGATTTTAAAATGTTATGTTGAATGTTAAAAGTTCTTCTTGAAAGTTTTAATTTTAAGTCAATTCCCAGACATAGGTGAAAAGAAGGAAAACTGAGAACATTTCTGAGCACTAGAAAAACTTTAATTAATTTCCAGACCCATGAGCCCTCTGTTGAGAAGAGCTTACTCCTGATCCCTAATTTGAAGCCTTGGGATTTTAGAAAAAACGTTATTCAATTCCACTGCCATGGAGGTCCAGAGGGTAACTGCAAACTGTGGTGAGAAAATCTTTGGGAGAACATATCAAACACAAAACAAATCTCTGTGTGTGCATGTACCTACTGGGTATGTATAAGATTTTTAAAAGAAAATGCCTTTAGGAAAACTCAATGACATCAGTTTATGACTTTCTCTAAACTGGAAAGAGCCTCAAGTAATTATGAGAAAACAGTAGATCGTACTCTAAGCTCTCATTTGATAAATGAGTTTTTAAACTGTGATTGAGAAACAATTGCAGCCTTCTGGGTTTCTTTGACCAGAATGTAATGAATATTGGTGAGACTGCGCCACAGTTTTTACTAATGTTACATAGTAAGTTGTACTCATGATGTGTAGTTTTATATTTAGGAGTTTTTAAATTGGCTCCTGACCTCTGGGTTAGAAAATATACAGAGAAATGGGAGGAGAATAAAATAGTGGCATTTCTATGAGAAGAATACAAGACAAAGATAAAATAGAAAAACATCAGTGACATTGCTGCTCTAAGCAATTCATGATTGTTATTTTATCTCAAAAACAAAGGAGGACAAAGATGCATCACTCTAGTTTTCTGTAAAGATAACTTCTAAAGACAGATGTGGAGTATATAACTCAGTTACTTTTTTCAAGAAAAAAAAATGAAGACCCTAGTCTTTTCAGGTGAACAAGCAAAACATTAGCATTTATGTACACAGTTCAAGATTTTTCAGCACCTTTTAATATATTTTGTATTTTGTTTTGTTTCCAAATGACACTTTTACTTAAAAAAGATTGTCTCCTAAAGAAAATAAAGTCTTCTCAAAATGAGAGAATGTTTGTCAATGGAGAGAGTATGGTAGTCAGACACTGGTTATGTCATTTTACAATTCTTAACTATGTAATTTAATTTTGTACTTTTAACAGGTATGATTAAAAGATTTTTTAAAAAATAATTAATCTTTAAGTAGGAATAAAGCTTCTCTTAGTTTATTTCGCATAAAATGATTTCATAGACCAATACATCTCCCTACTTTCTGTTGAGATTATTTAAATTTGGCAAAGGAAATAATGATATACAATTTTAGCATATTTTATCATGAACATTAATGTCTTTCTGATTAAAGAGTAAAATTCCAAAATTGTTTCTATAAAGCTAAAACACAGTAACAGAAATGTCAGTATCATAACCAACAATATAAACAGAATAGATATGTAGTAGCTTGTTTCAAGAGTTACTTTTAAATAGTCTATTGCAAAATAATGGGCACATTTTTATCTAATTACTGAGCTAACCAAGCGTTCTTATAGTGAAGGGTTCCATAGGCAAATATTTGAAATTTACATTTTTGACAGTTTCCCTGTTCATGAATTTCCACCTTCATTGAAAGTAGATGAGTTTTCAATATAAATAATTTCAAATATTTGAAATAAATATAATATACTAACAATCAGAGAAAAGTAAAAATTGTAAACAAAAATTAGTTTAGAAGGACCAATTGTGAAAAAGGAGTAAGTTCTTTGGAATAACTACTTTTCTTAATAATTTATTGATCATTGTTGGTAGCTTGGATTTAATTCCAAAATGTATCATTCATTAAAAAATAATCCAAAGTTATTTTTAATTAAATATATAATTAAATTATTATAAAAATTTTGTATAATAACTTTTGTTCTGAGTGATTAGAACTATACTGAAAGCAACTTTTAAAATTTTGTAGATTTACAGTTTAGTGCAATTTTTTTAAGTGCCCAGTTCTGCTGTATGTCTCCTGCCATTTGTGTGCTGGAGACATTCTGCTTTCTTCCCCTAATGAAGTGCATTAGTCAAGAGCTCAGTGACCTCTGACAAGGCTCAGTATGGGATTATAGCCTGACAGGAGGCAGCTGGAAGAAATAGTTGACAATTCACACTTAAAGTAATCCCTGAAAATTGCATGGCAGTTATGAGGAAGTAACAGTTTGGCTCTCTTGTGAAAAAAGTTAATAAAAGATATGTCAAGTAGAGGTTTTGGACCCTAACTATAGTTTCTGAATTAAGGCTAAATCATCAAGTTCTCTAAGCACTAGTCAATAGGAAGAACATTTTCATGAATAAATTCAATCTACAATCCTATTTCAAGCAGCAACCACTTTTAGTCCATTGATAGAAAACTCATTTAGCCAATGGATTATCTATAATTGACTAACTTCTTTAATAGAGATTTAACACATCTCAAATGTGAAAACATTATCAGAGAAGGCTCACAGAGAATAATAGTTGTAAGCAGAAATATAAAATGGTCATTTTCTGTAAAAATTATGGCAAGAAATCAATAATACAGTTTTTTATATGTTGATTTGTATTTTTCTAACATGCTATTTTATTTAAAATGTGCTCTTTTCAACCAATAACTGCTCCACTATAATTTTGCTCAAAATCCCATTAATTTTTTCACTTAATGGCAGAAATATTTTGCAAAATAACTTTCAAAGATTACATATATATTATAGTAAATATATTGTTATATAGAATTATGGTATATTACATTATAACCTATAATATAGTACATAATTGAATAGTACACCTATCTTTTAAAAATCAGATACTTAAGTAACATTTACTTCTCTCTAAGTCCCAGAATATTAGATGTTTCTTTTTGCTCTCTGTTATTATTTTCTTGTAGTTGTGATTAAAACACTTTCCATAGGGACATGAAAACATCAGAATGAACTTTCTTTGGAAAATACACTATGTGTTCTCTAACTTCAAATTTTCATCATGCACAATATATGTTGACTGACTTACACTCAGCAGGCACCCAATAAATGTGATGGGTTAAATTGAAAAAGCATAGTATTACTCTCATAATTCTTCAACATTTCTATAGGATATAGTTTTCCTAGGCCATTCAACAAATATCGTCTGATATCCATTATGTGACAACCCCTCTGCTGAATGCAAAATTCTTTTTTTTTGCTTGATAAAACTGTTTTCACTTTCTGCTAAACTCATATTTTAACCTCTAAATTCATTTATTTATAAGTCTACAGCACATTTTAAGAAAAAATGGGTTAATGAGTCTATAATTACATTAATCCCTGGCTCTTCGTACCATTCATTGTGTAGAGTAGAGTGACCTACCTCCCAAACAAGCAAACACATCATGTTTCTAATTCTTATGGTTTTCCTACCTGTAAACCTAGTGTGTAATGTATGCATCTTTCAACATTTACGCTTTCCGAGTTTATTAGAGAAAATTTTTTATTATGACCCTCATGAATGTCTACCATGATTTAGGCTAAATGTCCACAAGCTGGTTTGCATATTTTTACGTTGTGAAGATGACCAAAAGGAAGGAGGTAGAAAGCTGCTCAGACATTAAAAAAAAAAAAAAAAAAAAAAAAAAAACTCCTAAATTCTTTCTCAGATGCTTAACTTTGAGATGTGATAACTGCTTGAGTGTAGAGAGAATTTAGGTTCCAGCAATAATAGAATGGGCAGGACTGACTGTGCAGCAGCTGTGGAATACCACAGCAGGTTGAATGGTCTCATGGGTCTCCTAAGGCATGTGTATTAAGAGTTTCTGATTTAGACCATGTGTCTCTTAGGTAAGAGAACCACTTGTTAGATGATTCAATTCAGAGTAGTTATCTTTAGTTCAATATTACTCAAGGGAATGACAAAAATCTTGCTAAATTTAGCTTTTCGCTTCCTCATTCTCGTTGACATTCTATTGAAAAATGTTAGCTAGAGGAATATCTGTTCTTTATTTATTGATTTGCATTTATTGAGATCTATTAAAACAGTATTATACCTACACTTGAGAAATTGGTCCTTGAAATTTTATGGCTGCACACACACTGACTCACACCCACTCACAATATTTCCTCTGCAGTGGTAGGTGTGGTTGCAAACTGGTTATTACTTGTGATATTTAGGTATAATAAAATACAAAAAGAGACTTTCACAAATATGGAGTTGTATTAAATAAAAATTAAATTGACATCTAAAAGCTGCTCAGAATGCCACATAGGCTTTTTAGCTATTGTTTTATAGCTTTTTTATTCCTTTTCTAACTTCACTTTAAAAATGTGTATGCACCTTTGATTGCTTTGCTCTATCATACAAGGTATCAATAAGCTTGTGAAATCTAGCTTTTAAACTGCAAATTTCAAATTTTAGTTTCAATGAACACATTTTCCCCCTTAGCTATGGTATAATGTCCAGTAGTTTAATCACTCCGAGGTGAGTAAATTTCTTCCAAAATGTACTCAGCACCTAAGGGGTGAGGATATGTTCTTCAAACTGCTTCCACAGAATATCTCACAAAACAAGACTGCTCGGCAGCTCACACTGACAGACTTGCTTTCACCTGAAACCAGCTAATATTTCATTTTGCTTGCTCAGTTATTCTGCTTTTATAGAACTCATGACAGTGCAGCAAAATCATAATTAGAAGCTCTTATGTATAACATTATTTAATGCCATGTCTATATTGAAGTAATAAAATATATTTGTTGTTTAATTTTGTTGGTGTCCTTTCTGCATTTCAAACTCAAAGCTAATTAGAGTTGATACTGATGTTTAAGCTCACAGTATATACAGCACCAGTTTGTCTTTATAAACTCATGTTCAGCATGTATGTATAACCATGAGAAATAAGTCAATTGCTATGTATCTCCTTAGGAACTAGAAATAAAGAATGCTGCAGTCTTTCAGATCATGAAGCAACAAGATTAAAGACTTTTTAAATTCTATGTAGCCTAGTGTCTAGTACAATGCACCATAGAATAATGCTTGCTAAATGCTTATAGAATGGCTAATTGTTGAAGAAGCAGCTAGGTAATTGTTGAGCAATTATGACTTATAAGAAATGTGTCATCTTAAACCCAGTAGCTTCCTATTGCTAGTGCTAGTGTCATTGCTTTTCTTAGGTATTTACCTTCTGAACCTTGTACTATTCGTACTCTCTAATGTACTCTACAATATGACTTTACCGATGTTTGTATGATTTAATTAATGAAAAGCCTCATTGTTTGATATGTTTCAGACTGAGTATAGACTATATTATTTGATTTGAAGCCTGATGAACCTGAAAAATTGCCAATTTATTCCAAATTAATCATAAGCCATTTCACGTCAGCTCCTAATACAGGCAATAGATCACATATGAAGATATTTCTTTCTCGGATAGAGTGAGTGCCTCGCTTTTACACAGGATTTTGACATTCCACTCTGAAAAATGAATAGGGCAGAGAAAATTCCATGAAATTGCATGAAAAAAATGTGTTTGCAGGTGTGACTATCTGATAAGAGATTCCATATCTTTTGATCAGATTCTCAAATGGTTTTCTGATACCTCCCTTTTCGGCATATAAGATCTTTGACGGTGTAGTTTTCTGAAGAAGCAGAGAAGCATAAGCACTTTTAGCATAAGGTGTAAAGTGAGCTCAGCTCCCATATTCAAGTGAGGGCAGGATGTGTTTTAAAGATGCAACATGATTTGTGATGTTTGGAGAATAGGGTACAATAGAGAATATCTGGAGATGAAGCTTCAGAGGAAGTTTGGCAGATATTGTGAAAGGCCATATGGTTTGGGCTAATGAATTTAAACTATATCCTGTGACCACAAGGGGACATTACAAATTTTAAAGCAAAGAGTAACAATGGGTTTATTTTTAAAGGAATATGAGGTGGGAGGTGCCTTGGCATGGGCATGGCTGGAAGCAGGGAACAATCAGTGAGAAGGAGATATAATAGTTTAAGAGATGATGAGCAGGATGAGGAGCAGTTTAACTAAAGGAGACTCATAGCATGTAAAAATAGCCCATAAAATAAAAGAGAGAGTCTAGGGCTGGTAAGAACAAGAAAGCAAGTCAGCGCAGGAAAAGCAGGAAGAAAACTTAGGAAGTAGGCGAACCACATAAAAGAAACGTGATGAAATCTAAAGGAAGCATTTTCACATTTTCTGACACACAGAAAACAATAAATGTTAAACAAATTACTGAATGTTCGCCTTAGGAGTATCAAATGTCTTAGAGAGGTCAGGTTGGTTAAGGACTTACAATAACTAAAGGCAATTACAAGGTCACTGGTGACTTCTCTGAAAGCAAATACATCAGATTTGTGGGGGCAGAAGTCATATTTTAGAATAATGAAGAGTGAATTTGAGCTGAGGAAGGTTTTATGATGAATATAAACATCTCATAAGAAGTTTGGGAGAAAAAATTAGTTTAATTCAGCAAATATTTATTGCTCATTCATTTGTGGCAGGTTCTGCGCAAAACAATATGTTCCCCAGTGGAGCTTAAAGTCTTCTGCAGAAAGTAGGCATTTAACAGGTAAGCTGAGTGTTAAGAAAGGCTAAGAACAAGATAATATAGACAATAAGGCTGACCTACCATAGATTAAAGCAGACCTTTCTAAAACAGAGCAACAAAAGAAGGTGGGAATTTGCCACGCAAAGATTGGTGGAGGGCATCGGAAAAAAAAAAGGAATATTACCACCTACATAACTGAAACTTTATAACAGTCAAATTGTTCATAGAGTTGGTAATACTGTGTTGTACACTTAAAATTTTGTTAAGATGGCAGGGCTCACATTAAGTCTTTTTACCAAGGTAATGATAATAATAAAAGAATAATAATATTACTGGTTGAAGAATATGTAAAGAGATAGAAATGTAAGATGTCATAGAGTTTTTAAAATATAAAATAGATTGTAGATATAACTAGATATATCTAAATCTAAAATAGATTTACATAACTTTCATGAACTTACTATGTTATTTAAGAAATAGAACATTACCAAGACTTGGAACCAACCCAAATGCCCATCAATGATAGACTGGATAAAGAAAATGTGGCACATATACACCATGAAACACTACGCAGCTATAAAAAGGATGAGTTCATGCCCTCTGCAGGGACATGGATAAAGCTGGAAACCAGCATTCTCAGCAAACTAACACATGAACAGGAAACCAAACACTGCATGTTCTCACTCATAAGTGGACGTTGAGCAATGAGAACACATGGACACAGAGAGAGGAACATCATACACCAGAGCCTGCTGGGGGTAGGGGGAGTTTGGGGAAGGATAGCTTGGGGTGGGGAGATTGGGGAGGGCTAACATTAGGAGAAATACCTAATGTAGGTGATGGGGGGATGGATGCAGCAAACTACCATGGCACGTGTATACCTGTGTAACAGTAACAAATCTGCATGTTCTGCATATGTACCCCAGAATTTAAAGTATAATTTCAAAAAATGCTTTAACATAATAAAAGAAATAGAACATTATCAATAATTTTGAAGCCCTCTGTATTTCTCTTCTTCTGTATCCCTTCCTTTTTCATCAATATATACATTGAAAAAATATAGTCAATATATAAAAACTATATATACATACTATACATTAAATATGTATTAAGTATATAGCTAGTGTTATGAATTATGTGTCTATGATTTTCTTGTCCTGCTTGTTATTACATGTGCATATGTCTTTAATTTTTATATTGTTAAATTTTGTTAGTTTAAGATTTTATGTAAATGTAACAATATTACATATATTATGACATTCTTCACTCAATATGATGTTTTGAGAATTCACCCATGTTGATTGTGAAAGCTGAGATAAATTTTCATTATTGCGGTGTAGTTGTCCAATGTAAGAGATATCACAATTCATTTATCCATCTCCTAAATATTTAACTTGTTTTAATAATTTTGCTTTGCCAACAACATAACTGTAAACATTCTAATACCTTACCTGTTTCACAAGTTTGATGTTTTTCTGGGTCATTTCTCTAAAAATAACATTCTGAGCCATTGGCTATGAAGATGTTTAGCATTGTCCCATAATGTCAAATTGTTTTTCAAGATAGAGGTTTTGAGAATCTGAAAGAAGTCAGGATTGTTGAAATAGAGAAACAGGATGATGTGTTATGAGGAGATATTAAAGAAAACTTTGTTAGTTCGCATGTTGTGTGTGTTGGTTTGTGTGTTTTCAGCATAGGGAACATATGAGCATATTTATGGGAGTACATGGAAATAAATCAGTGAATGGAAAGATTTTGAAGATAAAAGTGAAAACAGCATAATTAATGGCACGAGTTTTTAAAGGAGTGGGGAGAATGAGTTTGAAATCATAGGGGAAAGAGGAAAGAACTGAAAATAAAACTAGAGTCTTCTGGCTACACTGCCCAGTGTTTCTTCGCACTTGCTAAAGCTAGTTAAGAAACAATAGTAGGGTCCGGGCGCGGTGGCTCATGCCTGTAATCCCAGCACTTTGGGAGGCCGAGGTGGTTGGATCACGAGGTCAAGAGATCGAGACCATCCTGGCCAACATGGTGAAACCCCGTCCCTACTAAAATACAAAAAAAAAAAAAAAAAAAAAAAAAAATTAGCTGGGCGTGGTGGCGCGTGCCTGTAGTCCCAGCTACTCGGGAGGTTGAGGCAGGAGAATTGCTTGAACCAGGGAGGTGGAGGTTGCAGTGAGCTGAGATCGCACCACTGCACTCCAGCCTGGCGCCAGGCAACGGAGCAAGACTCTGTCTCAAACATAAAATAAAAATAAAAAAATAAAAAAGAAACAATAGCAGCACAATGTAAAAGTAAATGCATTATTCTTCTATCATTTAAAACAAATCATGTTTCAAATACAGTAGAAGGCTGTTTTATTTTATTTCTTCATGTTAACAGAGTTAACAACTCAAGTTAACAGAGAAGAGTGTGAAGTCCCCTGAGCGCCATGTAAACTCTCCTCTTGGGGCTATCCATTGAAAAATTTATCTCAAAAATTATTCTAGTCACCATTTTCCACAGGCATTAAGATGACTCAACTGACTTTTGTCAGTAAAAGAGCTATAATCTTCAAAAGAATATGTGTCTGATTTTCTTATATTACTGCTTTTATTTTAACAGTGCTTAAGGTGTCTTCATTGTTACACCGAGTGTTGCCAATACACAAGGACCAAGCTGGTAAAAGTTAAACATTTAATATGTGGGATGTGTCCATGAACAGCTATTCAACTCTGCTAGAATGACTGTGTCAATTAATTGACCACTCATGAGGAAGTGTGCATGATGGGTTTTCAATTTTTTTCACACAAATCTATGTTTGTGTGTGTGTGTATACACACAAAAAACATTTATATTTGAAGGTAATATTTGTATTATCTTTCAAAATGATTTTTAAATTGTTTAAATGCTTAGATTTTTTGGAAAAGCTACTGTTACTGAACCTGGAATATGTGTTTCAGGATTCTACCTTTTGCCCTAAGAGATAGCTTTAGAAGGGTCATTTAAAAAATGTGCTGATAGGTAAAAATCAGTCAAAGGAAGGATAAATGTTTCCAGGCCTTCTCTACTGTTTGTATCTAGGCTAGACAAGTCTATCTCAGCTTATTGTTATTCTAGTCTGACTAATTTTCCTTGTTACGTGTGTCTGCTTTGTGTTTCACAAATACTTAATTATCTACTTATTTCATCATAAAGGAACTTTTTGTTTACAGATTAAGTCTAATATATATGGGTTGCTTCTTTACTATTTAATATCCCTGGAGGATAATCTCACTGGAAAATACTTCCTGTTTTCCTTCCCCCACAGTCAATATTCATGCCTCATTTTTTTTGTTGCTATCTGAGGTCAAAGCAGCCCAAATCCTGCCTTCATGCTGGCTTTAGCTTTAGTTAAAAGCAGGCAGCTATATGTTTGGGAAACCTTGTATAATTTATATGGTGTGGGTAATATCTTTAGCACTCTGCAGGAAAAAGGAAGGTTTCATGTAAAGTCTTGCTGGTCTTCCACTATAATATAACACCTTCATATCTCTTATGAGGTCATCAGAATCATATGTGCATTTATTCCTTTGGAGAAAGGACCATGTGAATAGCATATAAAACTCAACATGATTTTTCCATTGCTGCCAGCTCTAAGGTCACAAACAACTCTAACCTCATCTGGAAAGGTAATACTTTGTTTCTTACGGTCTTTTAAGAGTAAGGGTTTCCATTTTCTTTATAAATCAGTCCACATCAAAAAAAAAAAAAAAGATTTGTGATTTCTATTCGTAAGACAGTATTTTAGCTTCTGGCCAAAACTCCTGGTTTTTATACAGGTTAGGTTTCAGCATCTATTCTGCCATTTGCTCCCAGTGGGGTACAAATAACCACAAGACATATGAAATGGCGTTTCTAAAGCTCACTTCTCCACTCCATATATATCCTTGAAAATAGTTATATGAGAAAAATTGAAGTTATACAAAATACATCTGTCTGGATTTATAGTGGAATTTTGCAAAAAAATCATCTGGTAAACTGAAAAGTTATAAGCTGGCCTCCCTACACTAGCTGCTAATAACCTGTTTCATCTGTCTTATGTCTGAGAGCTAAGCTTAACTCAGAGGTGGGGCAACCTTTCCAACTCAGAAGTCAACATGAGAAGAAACAGTGACAGTTGTAGGTAAGAGATGATTTACATACCTTTTGACTCCCTTTACCTTCCTCAGACACCCAGGAAAATATTTCGCTGACCTTTGTGCCCTATTTATGCACAGAATAGTTGGACCACTTTTGCTTGTAGCACATTAGTAACTCTATTGATTCTAGGGGCTCATTTAACAAGCCTTTAACAGTAATGTGTGTAAATAATTTCCTAAGTATGTTCTCATTCATTATCTCATTTAGCTACATCAGATAACTGTAAATTAAACAGATTAAACACATTTAGCCCATTCTCTGGTTGAAAAAAACTGAGGCTGGAAGTATTTAAAGTAACCTTCTCAAAGATTATTAATAAGAAGTAGAGTGAAATTACAGATTTCTAACTCTTTACTAAGTGCTCTTCTTACTATGTATCCTATATTTTGTTGAGAATGAAGCAATTGTTTCCATTCACATTAGAAATTTTACTCTGACATTCAGTGTTTAATGTCTTTGCTTGTTAGAGTCATACTTAGACAAATTCACTTTAGCTTGTTCTCAACTACACAAAAGTTTCTTTATTTGTGCTAGTATAAATCAGTTAACCTTCTTTACTTTCTGCTGAAGGTTTAAAACTTCAAATGAATTATCCATTAAGTTTGTCTGTGTAGCAAGTGTACTAACAATGATAAAAATAAGCATCTGAATGGACTATTATTATCAATCCAATTTTCTTATGTATGCCTTAAAAAATGGATCGTCTGGAACTGGTCCTGATGTTTTATATACTGGCAATGTTTTGGTGATAGAAAAACTGTTGCTGGTAACTCTTTTCCAAGAACTATCAGCACTTCAGATAGTTTTTAACTAGTCTCCTTCCAACAATGAGGAGCAAGAAATTCAGCATTCTGTGTGTCAAGCAAGTGCATATTGAGACTGAACTTCTCACAATTATACAATGGAAAAATGAGCCAAAGATGCAATTTATACAGGACTTAGCAAATGATTTATCAAGCTCCACTGATTTTTTTCCCCTATGAGGTAAGGTAAAACTATTTAATTTATTTCATTGAACAAAAGAGGCCATGTAAGGCTGTTAGAAGCACAATGAAAATCAAAGAATAAGGAAGTCAGGCACACTGCAAAGAAGTTTACTGGGGTTCTCAAGTTTTCTTCCTTCCTTTCCTTTCCCCTCCGTCTCTCCCTCCCTTCCTTCCCTTCCTTCCTTCTTTCTGTCTTTCTCCTTTCCTTACTTTTCTTCTTGATCGTTTTTCCTCTTTCCCTCCCTCTCCTTCCCTTCCCTCCTTCTCTCTATCCCTCCCTCCCTCTCTTTTCTTTCTTCCTCCCTTCCTTCCTTTCTTCCCTCTTTCCTTCCTTCCTTCCTTCCTTCCTTTCTTTCTTTCTTTCTTTCTTTCTTTCTTTCTTTCTTTCTTTCTTTCTTTCTTTCTTTCTTCTTTCTTCCTTTCCTTTTCTTTCTCTTTCTTTCTTCTGTGTCTCTCTTTCTCTCTATTCCTTCCTTCCGTCCTTTCTTCCTTATTTCTCTTTCTTCTTTCCTTCTTTCATTTTTCTTTCCTTCCTCTTCCTCACTTCCTTTATCCCTTTCCTTTCCTTTCTTCTCTTCTTCCTTCCTTTTCTACCTTCCCTCCACTTCCCTCCCTCCCTCCCTCCCTCCCTTCCTCTCTCCCTCCCTCCCTCCCTTCCTTCCTTCTTTCCTTCCTTCCTTCCTTCCTTCTTTCCTTCTTTCTGAGCATGTTATATAGATAAGCAATTGCTCATATGCTTGAATGGCACCACAATAAGAAATCCTATGCTTACCCTTAACTTATGATCTTTTCAAAGACCTGTAATATGCAAATCATCGACCAGCACTGACCAAGTCACTGTCAGCTCTTGCCTGGCCTTTACCAGTAGGTAACTTTTTTTTTCTTTTTTTTTTTTGGAGACCGGGTCTTGCTCTGTCACCTAGGCTGGAACTCAGAGGCACGATCTAGGCTCGCTGCAACCTCCATCTCCTGAGTTCAAGCCATTCTCCTGCCTCAGCCTCCTGAGTGGCACATGCCACCACACCCAGCTAATGTTTTCTTTCTTTTTGTATGTATGTGCTTTAGTAAAAGATGGGGTTTTACCCCAGGCTGTCTTGAACTCCTGAGCTCAGGCAATCCTCCTGCATCGTCCTCCCAAAGTGCTAGGATTTCAGGCGTGAGACACCACGCCCAGCCACCAGTAGGTAACTTTTTTATCAGGCTTTCTCTCTGTTAGGGCTCTCCTTTAATAAAGTTTCCCAATAGCATCCAAATGATATTTTTAAAAGACAATAGCTGAGCAATTTCTGGCTTACAATTCTTCATGGGCTTCCCATTGCACTTAATGGTAGTGCTACTTGGCTGACATGGGGACCCTGTGCAAACTGGCCCTCATAACCTCTCCTACTGAATTTCTTTCTGTTTCCCCCATAATCACTGTCATTCTGTCTTTGGCTTTGCTTTATTTTAGAACTTCTGTGTGTGCTCTTTCCTCTGCCTAGAATGTATGTCCCCTGGCTTTCTACTTGAGGCTCAGTTCTGCTCATCTTTAGACCAAGGATAGGCAAAGTTAATAAACAGCATGATAGTAGGCTGGGTATGGTGGCTCACACCTGTAATACCAGCACTTTGGGAGGCTGAGATGGGCAGATCACCTGAGGTCAGGAGTTTGAGACAAGCCTGGCCAACATGGTGAAACCACATCTCTACTAAAAGCACAAAAATTAGCAAGCCATGGTAGCAGGTGCCTGTAATCCCAGCTACTTGGGAGGCTGAGGCAGGAGAATTGCTTGAACCCGGGAGAGGGAGGTTGCAGTGAGCCGAGATCACGTCACTGCACTTCAGCCTAGGCAATAAGAGTGACATCTAAAAAAAAAAAAAAAGCATGATAGTAAATATTTTTAGGCTTTTGGGTCATGCAGTCTTTATCATGACGAGTCACCCAGCCATTGTAAATGAAAGCAGTCATAGACAATTCATAATAAATGAGCACTTAGGACAATGCCTGCTACATAGTGGGTGTTCAGGATGTATTTATTGACTATATTAATTAATTCTGTGAACTCATTTTTCTACAAAAGTGCTCTAAAAATGAGCTATGTCACCTAGAAAAACAAATTCAGCAAAGTTTCAGGATACAAATCAATGTAAAAAAATCAGTAGCATTTATATATAGCAATAACATTCAAGCTGTGAGCCAAATTGATAATACAGTCCCATTTAAAACACACCACACGCACACCACACACCTCCCCCCAACACACACACACACACCACTAGGAATACATCTAACCAACAGGGAGAATAATCTCTAGAAGGAGAACTACAAAACATTGAAAAAATAAATTATAGATGACACAACCAAATGGAAAAACATTCTATGCTCAGGGATTGGAAGAAGAATCAATATCATTAAAAGGATTATACTGCCCAAAGCAATCTACAGATGAAACATTATTCCTATCAAACTACTAATGCAATTTTTCACAGAATTAGAAATTCTATTCTCAAATTCATATGGAACCAAAATTGAGCCCAAATAACCAAAACAATCTAAACAAAAAGAGCAAAGCTGAAGGGATCACATTATATGACTTCAAACTATACTACAAGGCTGCAAGACCAGCATGGTACAGGTACAAAAACAGACCGACGGAACAGAATAGAGAAACTGGAAATAAAATCTAGTTTCTCTAGATTTTAGAGACACACAGACTGATGGAACAGAATAGAGAAACTAGAAATAAAATCCACACACCTACAACTTTCTGATCTTCAACAAAAGTTAAAAAAAAAAAAAAGGAAAGAAAAAAGGAATGGGGAAATGACTCTCTATTGAATAAATGTTGCTGCGATTACTGGCTAGCCATATGCAGAAAATGAAACTGGACCCCTACCTGTCACCATATTAAAAAATTAACTCAAGGTGGATAAAAGACTTAAATGTAAAACCTTAAACTATAAAAATTCTAGAAGGACTAAGTCCTCAAAAGCAATTGCAATGAAAGTGAAAATTGACAACAAGACCTAGTTAAAGAGCTTCTGCACAGCAAAAGTAACTACGAACAGAGTAAACAGCCTACAAAATGAGAGAACATATTCACAAAGTATGCAGCTGACAAAAGTCTAAAATCCAGACTCCATAAAGAACTTAAACAAATCAACAAGCATAAAGCCAAATAACCCCATTAGGAAGTGGGCAAAGAACATGAACAGACACTTCTTAAAATAAGACATATAAGTGGCCAACAAATGAATGAAAACATGCTCATATCATTAATCAGAAAGAAATGCATATCAAAATTGTGGCATACCATCTCACACTAGTCAAAATGGTTTTTGCCAAAAAGTCACAAGATAACAGGTGTTAGGCTGCAGGGACAAAGAAACACATATTCACTATTGGTGGGAATGTAAATTAGTTTGACCAATGTGGAAAGCAGCTTGGAGATTTCTTAAAGAACTGAAAATAGAACTACTAGTTTACCCAGCAATCTCATTACTGGGTATATACATACAGGAAAAAAAATCATTTTACCAAAAAGATATATGTACCTGTATGTTTGTTCTGGCACTATTCATAATAGCAAAGACATGGAATCAACCTAGGTGCCCGTCAATGTGGATTGTATAAAGAAAATGTGGTACATATACACCATGGGATACTATACAGTCATGAAAAAGAACAAAATCATATCTTCTGCAGCAACATGGACTCAGTTGGAGGTCATTATCCTAATGGAATTAACACAGAAACAAAAAACCAAATATTGTATGTTCTCACTATAAATGGGAGCTAAACATTCGGCCCACATGGACATAAAGATGAAAATGATAGACACTGGGGACTATAAGAGGAGCGAGTGGGACAAGAGTTGAACTACCTATTGGGTACTATGCTCGCTACCTGTGTGATGAGTTCAGTGGTACCCTAAATCTCAGCATCATGCAATACAATCATGTAACAAACCTGTAGGTCTTACCCCTTCAGTCTAAAATAATAATAATAATAATAATAATAATAATAAAGACAAGAAAAATATTTGGAGAACTGCATGTCCAACTGCTTTACATGGTTGGTGGAATGAAAATCATTTCACTTTCATGTAGAAATTTCAGAAATGGTTAAACTATTATAAACAGAACATATTAATTTTGTAATTTGGAAAAATTTCCATGTTAAACACTGTTTTTTCTCTTAAAAAAATAAAGCAATGTCAAACAGCTTGTTTTAGGAGATTTAATACACTGTAAGAATAGAATTTAACACAAGCATCTTATTATTTTTCTCATTGTGGTTTGTATTCAAACAAACTTTGAGAGAGTAATTTCTTCTCCTCATTCAATCTTCAACAGCCATAAACAGTGCAAAAACAAAACAAAATAAACAACAAACAAAACTTCTATATATTCACACTGTGTATTGCATTGTGTTTATAAAAAGATCATAAAAAGACACAGTGTGGCTGTATGCTGTGGCTCATGCCTGTAATCCCAGAACTTTGAGAGGCCCAGGCAGGCAGATCCCTTGAGGTCAAGAGTTTGTGACCAGCCTGGCCAACGTGGTGAAACCACATCTCTACTAAAAATACAAAAATTAGTCCAACATGGTGGCACATGCTTATACTCCAAGCTACTTGGGAGGCTGAGGCAGGAAAATCACTTGAACCTGGGAGGCAGAGGTTTCAGTGAGCTGAGATCACATCACTGCTCTTCAACCTAGGCAACAGAGGAAGACTCTGTCTCAAAAAAATAGAGAGAAAAAGAGAGAGAGAGAGAGACAATATAGTAGTATTATAATCTTAAGACTTTTATTTGACATTTAAATTACAATCATTTTCACATAAATGAATTCCTGTGGTATAATTTGTGAGTCTCATGAAATGTCTTCGTTGCATAAAGAATCAGAAGTAGCCACAAAGTTGTGGCAGTCATTGTTGGTGCCCATCAGTTCCCTCACGTTCCCCATGCTGTCTCAGTGTCAGACCCTGGTGTGACTGTGTGCTCAAGGAAGCTGACCCCACCTTGGCCCAGAGTGAATGTTGATTTGTTTTAGCCAATTGTGACATTTCCATCCCCCCACCTACTGGAATCACCAGGTAGGAACTAACAACACCAAAAGCGGGTTTTTAGGGACTTTGGTGAAAGACCTTCCTGTCTGTCAAGCAGACACAATAAAAGGTAGGGGCTCTTCCTCCTCCTGTCTTTCAACAAGACCATGTGAAGACATAATGTAATGTATCAGAGCACAGATAAAAGAATCAAGATAGTGAATAATACAAAATGTATCTCTAAAAACTAAGAATTTAAACCCTAGCTTTCTGATTGAGGCTTTTCATTTTGATATAATACAGGCATTGCCTGTCTGAAACAATGCAAAGGTTATAGGGAGACTTGTGAAAGAAGTATAGACAGTGAACACAATTGCATCAGCACAAAAATTTGCCTGAAAAAAATATAAATGATGTCATGAGAATGACAACTGAGTCTCATGGTAAACACAAGACGGCCTGTTCTGTGATTGTTTATGCTTTCAGGAAGTGGATATTCTTCATATATCATCTGATTATTGCTGCTAGCCCAGTATCACTTAACTAATATACTAAAAATATGTTTTGGATAATGAAAGTAACTCTGGTAAATAATCTATTGCATCAAACTCCTTTTTCATATCTTCCCAATCAAAATAAAAATTAATGCTAAAAATCAAAAGTTCATTCTTTTCTAAGAATGAGTAACTAGCTAGATTAGCAGCCAGCCCAGATGTAAGGCCAACTGATGGGTCAGGAAGCAAGTTCAACAATCCGGGAACACGATGTTGATTTTGGCCATTCGCTAAAGAATGTTTGTCTGAATATGCAGGGTGGAGCTCACTTCAGTTTTTCTTTCTGCTAGCATGATGCTTAAAGGGAAATCTATAGATCTCCTTCCTACAAGTGTTTATTCTCTGAACAAATCGTAAAAGGAAGTTTTTTTTTTTTAAGTCACTAGTTTTCTTAGATACTTAATCCGATCCATTTCAGTAAAACCCCACGGTCTGTTCTCAAAGAGATAAGGAAACAGGATGGTTGTCTAGACCCCAATTTTTAAGCAAATTATTATTAAGGGCAGGTTTTATGTTTCCCTGGTCTTATAGAATCAATGTCAGTTCACTCTTTCCTGAATTTTAGATCTGCTTCAAATCTCTAACTATATGCTGATGTTGAGTGCCATAGTTTTATTAACAGTGATATTTAATGCTGTGTTTGATGTCAGGTGATTTCTATGTTCTTTACTTTTGTGTTATACAATTTATGTTATTTATATGTAGTTTATGCTTTATATTTTAAATATTCAATTAGAGATATAAGTTGAATCATTGTAGATTAAAATTATATGTCAACATAGAAATCTCACTGATTTTTAAATAATTTTGATTATGCACACAAAAGAATGTTTAATAAAATTTCCAGGGAAAGGTCTATATCATCACAAATGTGTATTTATGCTACTGACATACATGATTACATGCTAAAATGATTGATAAACAGGTGAAAACAGGTATTTAAAATTAAAACCTGTATGCATTATATAAAACTGGTGTACTAGGAGAGACTCAGCCACGAGTGCGGGCAAGCTCTCCAAACCAAGCTATACATGTTGCACCACAGTGAATAATCTCATGCTGGGCTACTTTCATTTCTTCCTCGTAGAAGTTAAAGAAAAGAAAAAAAAAATGAATGTGGCTAACAATGAAATAGGATTAGAGCTATGGAAATGCTAGAATCAAATATACTAAGAATCCAATTAAATATTAAGATAACGTTTAATTTCACAGTTTTTTTCAAATCTCCTATATACTTATGACTTTAGGCTTTATTTCTCTGAAAAATATTTAATTTCTATAATAAAGATAAATTATTTTTAAATATAGCTCAAGATAAAGGTATAGCAACATAACATTGCATATTTAGAAAATATAGAAAGATTGTAACATGTATGTTTAGCTAAAATTCTTCCTTTCTGCATATTCAGATAAATTTTTACTCACAGAGTCTGTTTTCTTCATATAGTTAAAGAGCAAGTGAACAAATCAATAGATCTTTAAGTTTAAAATGATGTCATGAACCATTGTTAAATCCTAGGTTACTATGGCTATTGCAGAAAGGTAAAATTATATGACGCTGTTTTCTTTTTTTAAAAGAAAAAGTCAATAAAAAGCAATTTTACTTGTGCTGTGATTTCAAAATTGTAACCTACTGGTTTAAATTCACTGTATAACTGATTAAGTGGTAAGCAGTATATGATCATTAGGATAGCTTTAACAGAACAAGCTGTTAAAGGAAAGGGAATTTAGGTATCAGACATACTCTATATATATTTGGTTTTCTATATTCAAAGAGGCATATGTAATAATATTTTTAAAAAGTGCACCACAGTCCATTTTGTGTTAAAGTATTTCGTGGGATAACAGACTATCATACTGTGTGTCAAGTACAGAATTGGCTCTGATAATAATGCTTATCACAGACTGAGTAACACTATGGGCCAGATACAGTGCCCAGCTGAAATGATTTGGCTCTGTAGCCCCACTCAAGCTTCACCTGGAATTGTAATTATCCCCATGTGTTAAAGGCAGGGCCAGGTGGAGATAATTGAATCATCGGGGCAGTTTCCCCCACACTGTTCTCTTGGTAGTGAATATGGTTTGAGAAACACATTTCGCTTGTGTCATTCTCTCTTTGCCTGCTGCCACTGAGATAAGATGTGACTTGCTTCTTCTTGCCTTCCACCATAATTCTGAGGCCTCCCCAGCCATGTGGAACTGTGAGTCCAATTTAACCTCTTTCTTTTGCAAATTGCTTACTTCAGGTATGTCTTTATTAGTAGCATGAAAACAGACTAATACACCAACACTTTATACAGATCTCTCGTTTCATCATGCAACAATCCCTGAAAAGTAGGTACTTTTTTCTCCCTATTTTAAAGATTTGGAAACGGAGAATTAGAGTGATTAAGTAGCTTAGTCAGGGCCAAATCATAAGCCAGTATTTGTAACCAGACTTGAATTTAAGAAATCTAACCCCAGAGTGTAGTTTTGTATTTGTTTTTCTTTTATAAAAAGGAAGCTTGACTCAATCTTGAAGCCTTGGCTAGAGGATGGTCAGTTCCCTTTCTTGAACAGCTAGTTAAGTCCATTTTCTTTTTTGAGTCTTAGGCTCTGAGCCTCTATGCACTGACCTTTATCATCCCCAAACCATATATCAGACAACCAGGAATAACCCCTTTTCCCTGAAGCACAGGAGACTATTCAAATTAGCCAATCCCAGATAGTTTAGGAAACCTAGCTATCTCCACCCCACTTGCCATATATTAGCTTCTCAGGGTGCAATGACTGTTGGCTCTGCCTGGCAGTTTGGAGCTATTAAGTTACAGAGTTATGCCCTTTATCCTAGTGTCATTGTGTTATGTCTTATCATCAAGACGATCTTTAATCTTATAAAACACAGAATCCACACCCTTAATCCCAGCACTACCTCTCAATAGTGAAGGTGTTTAAGCAGTTATTCAGCTCAGATCAGTTACTCCTATAAAAACTGCAGACCAGGATGATAAATTATATTTATTTTTTATTTTTATTGTTTTGAGACCGAGTCTTGCTCTGTTGCCCAGGCTGGAATGCAGTGATGCGATGTCAGCTCATTGCAACCTCCACCTCCCAGGTTCAAGAGATTCTCTTGCCTCAGCCTCCCAAATATCTGTGATTACAGGCACTTGTCAACATGCCCAGCTAATTTTTGTATTTTTAGTAGAGACGGGGTTTCACCATGTTAGACTGGTCTTGAACTCCTGACTTCAAATGATTCGACCACCTTGGCCTCCCAAAGTGCTGGTATTACAGGTATGAGACACTGCATCAAGCCTAGGATGACAAATCATAAACCACTTAACTCTCTTTACCATGTACACTTAATAGGTCTGGAGTCATAGTAACTGGAATTGGTTACAAGAACTTAAGCATTTATTTTCACATGTTATAATGAAGGTCATATTTAAGGTAGAATTGAATAGGACAAAGGGGGTTATAAAATTTTAAAAAACAGGTTTTAAAATTATGCTTTCTAGTTGGTTTATTGTCAAGAAAATTTATCAGCAAGAAAAAGAATTATTGTGTCAGTCAATACAGTGAAAATACAAAATAACTCAAGTGAATAATAACTTTAAATAAGGTTCCTTATACCTGGATACTTTAAAGATGAAAGCCTTAGTGGCAAATTCTCCCCTGGATGTTGAAAAGAAGTGACTGCAAGATGTAACCTACTGTGAATTACTTGAATAGTATAATACTGGGTTTGGAAAACTTGTAGAGAGTCAAACAGTAAATATTTTAAGGCTTTGGAGGCCATAAGGTCTCTATCTTAACTACTCAACTCTGCCTTTGTAATATGAAAGCAGCCATGGGCAGTGGTTAAGTAATGGGTAAGTCTGTTTGCAAATAAAACTTTATTTATACAAAGAGCCAGCAGGTTGGATTTGGCCCCCCGGGTCATAGTTTGCTGACCTGACCCCTGCTCTAATAGTGTAAATTACAGTTACGTCTTCCTCTCATCCACGAGTGACACACTTTTATAGAAGGGACTTCTCTTTTTGGAAATATGAGGGCCACATTCCA
Source organism: Cheracebus regulus (assembly GCA_963574635.1). Classification (NCBI taxonomy): domain Eukaryota; kingdom Metazoa; phylum Chordata; class Mammalia; order Primates; family Pitheciidae; genus Cheracebus; species Cheracebus regulus. Next base: position 14,381 of record CAUYQU010024795.1, on the reverse strand, counting down.
GGAGCAAAATAACTGTGGAGTTATCCAGCCAAAGGCATTTTGTTTGAAACAACATTACGATCATAATTCAATTAACCTTTTTAGGACAGTTGGGATAGGTCACATAAATAAACACTGCTTTGTTGTGATACTACCAGCTTCGGTTTCACAAAACTCCTGATTTTTTTTTTTTTTGAGACCGAGTCTTGCTCTCTCACCCAAGCTGGAGTGCAGTGGTGTAATCTCAGCTCACCGCAACCTCTGCCTCCCAGGTTCCAGCAATTCTCTGTCTCAACCTCCCGAGCAGCTGGGATTACAGGTGCCCACCACCAAGCCCGGCTCATTTTTGTATCTTTAGCAGAGACAAGTTTTCACCATCTTGGCTAGGCTGGTCTTGAACTCCTGACCTTGTGATCTACGTGCCTCAGTCTCCCAAAGTGCTGGGATTACAAGCATGAGGCACTGCGCCTGGCCTAAAACTCCTGATTTTTATAAGGTTTATCACCTGCTGTTCTGCAGTTTATATTTGTTAATTTCCAGAAAAAAAATGTGTACCTAGTAAACTATTCATCTCACATGCAATGATATTTCAGTTGAGACTAGAAATGAATAACACTCTTTTATGACATATGAATAATAATCATAGTACAGGTCAAATATCCTTTATCTGAAATACTTGGGATCATAAGTGTTTCAGATTTCAGATTTTTTTTTTTTGACTTTTGAATATTTGCAAGGAGATATCCTAGGGAATAGGCCCAAGTATAAACATGAAATTTATTTATGCTTCATATATGCCTTACAGATCCTGAAGGTAATTTAATACAATATTTCAAATACTTTAGTGCATGAAACAAAATTTTTGTTAAGTACTTACATGTGGAATTTTCCACTTTGGGCATTATGACAGTGCTCAAAAGGTATTTCAGATTAGGGACAACAATAAGAGATGCTAGCTATTGAATATTTACTATGTGAAATTCTGCTTTCTCTTCAAGACTCAGGCCCATTTTGTCTAGGAAGTCTTCTCTGACTCCATGCACTAGGTGTTGTATCCTTTTATTGCCCACCCCTTATAGCTCTTTGGTTTTCTTTGTATCATAGCACTTGTCACACTCTAAGCGTCTTACTGTCAATCCCTTCTAAACTGGTAATAAGTGTTTCGGGGGGTCAGGAACCATGATTTATTTATCTTTGCATCCCTAGGGAATAGCACAATGCCTGGCTTCTAACAGGCTCTCATGCTATAAATTTTTACAAAAGAATGAATGAACCATACCTGGAGCCACAGTGGAGCTGGCTAGCCTCCTGAGGCCTATAGTAACTGAAAGGAAAAGCTGAGGCCTGGCATAACATCAAGGTTTGGATGAAAGGCCCATCACTCTGAATCATTCTAGCACAAATTATGGGCTTTAAAAATGGTTTGTGAATGTTAACGGTTTTGAGTTTACTGCACTGTAACGTATCTTAAATTTCACTCCCTTCTCTAGGCCCCTACTCTTTCTGATTGTATGTTGGTTTGTTCAGTCAAGTGAGGAAGAAAGCCAGTTTGAAAACAAACCACAAATAGAGATTGTTTTCCTTGTCTGATTCCCCCTTTGTTTTTGTTTATCATAGTACTAGAACTAAGATGCTTTTAGAGATGTGTGCAGATAAGCTACCAGAAATGAAATTTCAATTCAAGTTTGGCACTAAGTAAGCTACTCTCCCAAATGTTTTTTACAATGTGCTGACTGTAATGCTTTGACCATAAACCACTGGTTATAACAAGAAATTAGGCACTGGTTACAAACATATTACTGCATTGCCAAGTCCTTCAGTAGAATTCAACTACTACATATTTTTAGGTTAAACAGAACTAGATCTTCTGCATTTCAGGCAAATTTGACTTAGGTTTCCAATTACCTCCTAGGAGAATTTTTAGCTGATAATTTATTATATATGATTTGTTTCATATAGAGGTATATTTATAGCACATTTGGTAAATAAATGTCTTTTCTATCAAAAAGGCTAAAGCACATCCAGTGATACTTCTTAACTAAAGGTTCCCTGTGGACAATATTGGTTCTTCTGGGGTCTAAAAAGGGAAGTGGGTAGAAATTTTGATATCTTAGGTCACTGGAAATGGGGAAATGGGAGTGAGTAAATGTAGGGATGTGAGAAGAAAGAAAAAGAAAGACTATTATTACTATTAAAAAAATAATGAGTGAACTCTGAGGACTCCAGAGAAATGTCTGGAACAGTCTAAGGCCTCAGTCTAGGGAGCATTCCTGCTAGGTCGGCGCCACATTCTCTAATTCTGACTGCGCTTATTTGGTTGTATTTACAGATATCACACATATGTATCTTCAGCATTGTCATTTTTCATTTCCCTCTGGTTGATCTTTCCGCATTTCTTTCCTCTTGAAGGATAAAGTAGTGAAAACATGTGGATGTAAAGGGAAATCCCAGAATTTCTCTTCTAAACTCAATTGAATAAGATGACATAAAGTAAACCTGCATTTCTCTGGTAACTTGTAATCTCCAGCACTGGTTAATTGAGCATACAGGGACCATCAATACCTTAAGAAACACTTTAATAGAATTTCTAAAAGAAGAAACACAAAATGTTTAGGAAAGCAGTTTGTGTCAAGGAGAGACTTTGCTCATTATTTATTCCACAAATTTTTACAGATTGCTGGCTATATGAGTGAACACAGATGAGAAATAATTTTAAGAAGTCATTGTAATAGTTCCTTTGCTAGAGCAACTTAATCTTGCTAGGGCAGCTTAATGTGTAGTAAAAATTTTCAATTTGACATTTTAAAATTATGAATTCTCTGAGAAAGTTTAACTCCCAAATTCCAATATAGCTCTTAGTTGTGATAAACTTGAGCACTGACCTTTGTAAATTTTACCTACTTGGTTATTGTACTTGATCTTAAGGCAGTTTTTCATATTTTTTTAGCTCTCTCCCAAATCATTTTTGACACATAATCGCCAACTGCTAAATCTAATCTTCCATAGTGATTTGTATTTACGTGTTCTAATCTTATTGTCAACTTAAGAGGTGTTAATGAGTAATAGCTGTTAGAATGCTTGCTTATTCATAGCTCTATGACATATGAAGTTGAAAGTTTTTTCTTTTAATTAAAAAAATTCTCTTGCACTTAAGGAACAAAAACCATTCCAACTTGTGTTCAAGATTTATATTAAGGAGGCTCACACTACAGACTTTGGTGTCATACCAATTATAATGGTTACTGCTTATTCCTGTTTTTAAAGGGAAGCTTTTAATGGCAACAACACACAAGTGCACAGAACAAAAATATCTGCTTATTTATTTTGACAAATTAGCATAGTCATATACGGTCATAGACTACATTTATAAATATAAGGTGAAATCACTTTTTCAAGGACCTAGGTTTTAAGTTTTGGATTCATTCATCTGCTTGTCTTTCTTTGGGAGCAAAGGCTAAGAAAAAAATTACCAGTTTCGCTGAGTTTAAGTCACATTTTTCTGGAGCACACTTGCACTATACATTATGAAAAAACATAAGGTCTACACATTGACATAATTACATTTAAGGAGAAAGAATTCCAGTTTCTCTGAGCATTGTTCTTTCCTAAGCTTTTATCAGATCATAGAGTATAATCACCTTGGCAATAATTAAGAAACTAATGGCAATTGGTAATTCTGATTCAATGTTTTATACACTTCTTTGAAATAGACATACCATTTGAAAGCAAATCTTTTCATTAGCAAATCATTTTTGCTTACTAGATACAAGAATAATAATGAAATAATTGCAACATATTCAGTAATATATTCAGTCATATACAAATATGCCAATTCATTTATAAATCTATATATAAATATTTAATGTAGTTGAATCAAGTATATAGAATTTTTAGATGCAATTTGAATTATTAAGACTACAAAATTTAGAAGGATACAGTGTAATGTAGCCAAAGGAACACTAAACTTTGAATCAAGATTTTTTTTTTCTTTTTTACAGGGGTTTGGTATACAGATTACTTGATCACTCAGATAATAAGTATAGTGATAGGTAGTTTTTCAATCCCTACCCTCTTCCTACCCTCCACCCTCAGGCAGGCCATGGTGTCTATTGTTCATTGCTTTGTGTCCATGTGTACTCAATATTTAGTTCCCACTTGTAAGTGAGAACATGTGGTATTTGATTTTCTGCTACTGTGTTAGTTTGCTTAGAATAAGGGCCTCCAGCTCCTTCCATGTTCCTGCAAAGGACATATCTCATTCTTTTTTATGGCTGTGTAGTATTCCATGGTGTCTATGTCACATATTCTTCATCCAGTTTACTGTTAATGGGCATTTATGTTGATTCTAAGGAAGATATGTGCTCTGACTTACATTCTAAGAGTACTAGCAGCATGATTTTAGGTATTTTAGCACCAAAGGCCTTGGTTTCCTTAAATTTCCATACATTTTTAACATTCAGCGATTCTTTGTGATTGAGAGGCTAAATATATATGGCTTGCTTAACCTTATCCTTGTAGGTTTTTTTTTTAATGAGTTCAACTTTTTGTTATTGTTGTTGTTTCGTTTTGTTTTTCATAGTGTCATCTCTTCCAATTGTTAGTGATTTTCTATAACTTGATATAGATTCTTGATTATATAACATTTTGATTTAGGAGAGATATAAAGTGCTGATGTAGCAAAGATGATCATGAAAACAAATATTCTATGATCATCTTTGTGTACTCAAGGTAGTAATTAAAAAGGTAGTTTAACTTGCTGCATCTATCATATATATATACAGGTCTTGTATGTACTATTGTTGTGACTTTCGAAAATATGGTTGATTGCTCATTGCCTTAGTATCCTTGTCTGTAACGTGGTGATCACAGTAGAATGAACCCCTTGGGGTTGTTCTGAGAATTACATTTATTAACTACATGTGAAGTTTTTAGAATGTTATCTAGCAAAGAGTGAGCACTCAGTAAGTGTTAGCTATCATTGTTATCATCATCATTATTATTTTCAGGTGATGCTTTTTGTCTCTTATTGCCTTTTTCTAGGGCTTCATGATCTCAGTCTTAGACTGTTGAGTTCTATATTCTTCAACATTCTTTTGCCTTCAGTCGTTCCCTTTCTTAATTTATGCTTTTCTCTGCTAATTGAGTGATCCTACAGACTTTTAATAAAATTTACCCTATAATCTGCTTATATTATTTTCATATTCCTCTACTTAACTGACATTCATAAGAAGGATAATGTCTTATACACCTTTGTATTGCTAACCGTTGGCATAGAGCTAAAACTTCAGTTTTTGTTAAATAAAATAATGAATGATAGTTTATTTAGAACTAAGTTGTAATTCAAGGTGTAAAATTTTATGGTTATCAAACTATATTTACTAAATAGAGTGCTGAACAGATCAAAAATGTAAATGGTACTATTATTTGGTATGCATTTAAAACATATAATTTATAATAGCTTCATGAGTAGAGGTGAGCTGTAATCTCCAAAATAATGTCTGTTAAGTGTGAACTCCATAGTCCATTTAAAGGATTCTTACACAGATTGTTGAAGGAAGTTTCTAGATCTAATCAAACACTTTTCTGTCTAAATACACCCCCTCTGGTTAATCTTTAACCATTGCACAAAAGCAATTAGAAGCCACTTTTTAATGTTTTCTTAAAGAATTAAGAATCCATGATAGGCCCTCTCTAACTAATCCTGCTAGGAAACCCAAGAACTTTAGTGATTGTTGAGCCCAGCATTAGGACACAAATATTTGACACCTCCCTCTTCTCCAGAGTACCCAGAACAACACAGCAGGCTCTCCTGTTAGATAAGGTATATGTTAAAACCTCCAATTCATGTTTTATTCTGGTTGGCTGGCATCTAATTGGTAACCTTTGGAGAAAACAAAAATGGTAGAATATTTGCAGCCATGAAAAGAGTGAGATTTGGGCAAAATAATTTCTTCTGAGTTTCTTCTTTGGATATGTTTTGGCTGTGCCAAAGGATTCATTAATTCAATCAGTATAAGCATCGACTCCAAATCATTCTGGGAAAAATTGTCTGTTGATTCAATCATAATCTACTTCACTTCAAATTTGGACATGACCACAAAATTATACTCAGAGCAACAATCCAGGACATTAACTAAATGATGGGTTTTATTGAGTTTGAAAATTAATTAGAACTTTCCAAACACAGAATTATACCTTTCTTCTGTGGTGAATTATTGCCATAGATTGAAACATCAATTATACATGGATTTAGATGCCAAGAACATTTACTTCCAAATGAATAAGGATTTATGTGTAATAATCTCAATTGTAAATATGAATTTGAGATTATCATATTCATTCTGTATATTACTCAAATGGGAAATAATTATGTCTTCTGAAATCAGTTAAATTTTGTTATTAGAATTTTAGTTTGATCCTGTCTATGGTATGGTTTTTACTAAATTATATGCTTCTTATTTGAGAAACTGTCTGTGGTATGTCTTTGTATTACCTTTCCATGATGCTTTCAACATACTGGATGTTTTAAAAAGAACTCAAACTTCCATTTAGATGTATAAATAGTAAATTTATAAATTTATATTACTATTTATATACCTAAATTTATTCCTTATAAACCTTTAATCCTAAAAGCAACCTTAGAAGTATTTTAATGTATATTTTATAAAAAAGTAGAGGGTCAGAAAATTTAAAGCATTCCTCACCCAATTTCACCAGGGTAGGAAATGAAGACTAAATTTACACTCACGTCTTTTTTCACCATGTCACACTGTATTACATATTGAGTATTAGTAAAGGTAGACATTTAAAAAATAGCATATAGGTTCTAGGAAAATCTTTGTTAAAATATACTCAGCCAAATAATCAAGAAAAAAAATTCCCTGGATGCTAAGACTTAAGTTTTCCCTACTCCAAATTTACTTGTCACCTCAGTAGATGAGTGTAAGGGATGATTCTGTCTTAAACATGGCTGGGCTCAGAAACTAATGTAGGCCAGATATTCCAATAAATGTTAAAGTGTTCATGAAATTGTTAGGTTTGATTGGATGAATAAAGCTATTTAAGAGTTCTAGTTTTGTACATGGTTAAAAAATAGTAGGAGATGAGTCAATAGACATATTATTTTAGGTAGGCTGATGCTCTTAGTTTCTTGTGGATTAATAAGGATCATACTCAGCGTCTGGGCTTCAGGTACAGAATCTATCTCCCAAATCTCCAAAACTCACCTCATTGAGAAGAATGTAGATAAGATTAGACAAGGGTAAGGCACTAGCCAACTTTGCTTATGTTCATGTTAGGGCCTCATTTCAGTGGAGACAGTAAACTGCAAATCAGAATATCCCACTTAGGTACATTCACAGCACACACGCATATATAACTATGATCTGTGCACTAATAACCACACTACTTATTGTGATTAGTTCAAAGATGTGCCCGTATATCAAGCCAGAATACTGAGAATCCCTTCTAGAATTCTTTGTTTAGATCATGGAAAGAGAAATTATGCAATTGTTAGCAGGGAGAAGATAAAGGAAAGAGGAGAAGGACAGAGTAAGAGAAAAAGAAGCTTATTTTTCTTATATTGTTTGAGCACCTAGTTCCAGACATTTCTTATCTATTTCCAGAGTTTTACACTTCAAAGACTTTTTTTTAACTTAAGATAATTTGATTTTACAATGTGAACTTCTCATATTAATGAATAGCAACCTTGGAAAATTCACTTCATGACATTTGTCATGCAATGGGGATATTAAATTAATAAAATAATAACAATAATAAATGACTTGCATGACTTGTAAATAATGAATGATAAAATACATGTGAAAGGCAGAAATAATTACTAATTATTGTTCTTTTAAAGAGTTACCTGGGTACTTTGTATTTTGTTGACAAACATAAAAATATATGTTTAGCATTGAAAAGGGACACAATTGTCTGTATTTGTAGATAACAGGAACATTTATTTAGAAAGTCCCCCAAATACAGAAAAACATTTAGGGAGTAACACAAGGTTTTTATCTTATTTTTAAATCTGGATATAGGATTAATGAATAAAAATTCTTTGTGCTTCCAGTTTATGTACCACCAAAAATAACTAGAAATTATAATTAAGTAGAAGATAATCCTGTTTGCAATATTCTCAGAGAATCTCAAGTACGTAGATAAATCTAACAAAAGTGTGTAGGACCTCTGCAAAGAAAATTTTAAAACTTTATTATTAGATATGAAAGAACACAAAAGAAGATGATATTCAATTTTTCCCAAATAAATTATTAATTGAAAGCAATTTTAATCAAAATATCAGCAAAATTTTTCATGGAATTTGATAAAATGTATGTGTTAGAGTAAATGCTCAAGATCAGCTATTAGACATCTTAGGAAGAATATGACATGGGAATTGCCATACCCACTGTCAGAACTTAGTCTTAATCTATGGTAAATGAGACAAAGTGGCACTGGTTCAAAGAAAGAAAAAATAATGACCAGTGGAATTCTAAAGAGAGAGCCCAGGAAGAGTGGCTATGTGGCTGTGTCACTTTATCTAAGTTGGAACTGTGCTTCCCAGAATTGTCATAATTTTGCATTGAATGACATTTCTAAAACCTTCATTTATTTTAATAGTTCAAGGGCTGGTTCACATTGTTTTTAGTAAACTTTTCCTGGTTACCTTAGCCAAAAGTAGACCATACCGGTACCTCTTGCATTTTTAAGGAAACAGATCTTCTCTGGAAAGGTTAGCATGGTGCCTTAGTTATAGGAAGTAAAAACAGGTTGTCAAGGGGGACAATTCAACACAATGTAGAAAGCTAGCTTATTCCTAGTCTAGGGGCTTTAAAAATGCTCTGTTGTTATTGTTGGACAGATTGTAAAGTTCTACTGAGGACACATTGAAGGAATACCACAATATTTAATCTTCAATTTAAGTAACCACAAAATGTATCATTCCAAGGTTGCTACTGGTTGAACATTTTATCAACATGACATTTTAATATAGAGAATAGAAATTCTCAAACTTTGCTCCTTAAGATATTAATAGATACTTTTTAAAAGATAAAGGGAGAAAAGAAAGAAGTAAATTTGGATGTATTTGGCAAATGCTGTCAAATATTAACTACCCATGACTATTAATGATGTCAACTAGCATACAAAATTATATGGAAAATCTGGCAAGAAAAGTGTAGACTGTTTCCTCCCTTTAAATCTGGGTCAGACTTTTGAATACTTCAAACCAGAAGAGTAAGGCAGAAGTGATATTGTATGACTTCAAATAGTAGGTCATAAAAAAGATGTAGCTCCCACTTGACCCATACTGTTTGGAATGCTAGTTTTGGGTAAGCCAGCCACCATGTGGTAAACTCAAACTGAGTTTGGATCATAATCCAAAAGACAAAAACCTGAATGTCATGATCCTGAATGTTAAAATCCCAAAAGATCAAAATCCCTTACATCTGAAGTTCCAAAAGATCAAACTTTGATCTTTTAACTCCATATAATTATGGAGACAATAAAAAACTTTTCAGACATTATTTACATTTGTAAAATGGATTTATTTGAGAAACATGTAAGAACATCAAAGAATACTTCGGCCACTTTACACAGTAAGACATACAATAACAGGACACATATTTTTGAAAGCATAAACACTAATACATACTAACAAAAGTCACACAAGTATAACAGTTATAAATAAACTATGTTTACAAAGAAATAGGTCAAAAAGCAAAATGCATAAACACATATCACTATGGTTGGTAATTGTGTGCACCCAACTTTTTAACTGTGGTCATGTAAAATACTGTGATGGACAAATTGAGTCTTTTGACAAGATCTATCAAATATTGCAATGGGTCACCACAACATATGCAGTTGCCCAAAGAGCTGAGATCTTGAAAACTTTTTCACAAATGCAAATATACAAAATAAGAAATCTTTTCATGTATTAAGGATCAATGTTTTTACATTCACTCACAATGCTTACATATGAAGTCAACACTGTGATAATGCACTTTTGTGGAGTCAAATTTGCAAAATAAAAAAATTAAAAATCTATAAAAATATTTAAACATGATTTTTGTCTTTAAAAACATGATTAAAAATCTGTAAAAATCTTTAAACTGGGATTTGGGATTTTAGGGATTTTTACTTCAAGGATTTCAACATTTTAGATTATGGAGTTTGGGGTTGTGTCTTGCAGGATTTTGATCAGCACAAATTTGTCTCAATACTATGAATTAAATGCAGTCTTCACTTTAAAACTAATGAGATAAGTGTAATTGAATCACTTTTAACTCTCAATACTCTCAGTTCTGTTCTTTTCATCTTATTTTACATGCACTGTTTTGTTTTTTTGTTTTTTTTGAGATGGAGTATTGCTCTGTGGCCCAGACTGGAGTGCAGTTTCATCATCTCAGCCCACTGCAACCTCCGCTTCCTGAGTTCAAGCAATTCTCCTGCCTCAACCTTCTGAGTAGCTGGGCCAACACACCCGGCTCATTTGCATCTTTTTAGGAGAGACGGGGTTTTGCCATGTTGGCCAGGCGGATCTCAAACTCCTGATCTCAGGTGATCTGCCAGTCTCAGCCTCCCAAAGTGCTGTGATTATAGGTGTGAGCCACTGCACCCAGCCAATTATTGAAGATTTTATTGTGTGCTATTTTACATTCTGGTAGAGCTGGACCCCCTACATTGTTTTCTTACTGAGAATTTCAGTGACCATTATTGTTCATTTATATTTCTTACTGAAAATTTGAATCAGCACATTTATTTCTCCCACAGTTGAAAATAAACAAATAAAACCTGTAGAAATCTTTTCATTGTAATCATATTAAATTTCTTAATTTTATTATTCCTGTTGATATCGTGCACAAGGTTTTCCCTTCCATTGTATTTTTAACCAGTTCTTGTCATTTATGATGACAGTATATCTCTGTTTTTTCTTTTCTTTTCTTTTCTTTCTTTTTTTTTTTTTTTTTTTTTGTGATGGAGTCTCGCTCTATTGCCAGGCTGGAGTGCAGTGGCCGATCTCAGCTCATTGCAACATCCAACTCCTGGGTTCAAGTGATTCTTCTGCCTCGGCCTCCCGAGTAGCTGCACGAGCCACCACACTCGGCTAATTTTTGTATTTTTAATAGAGATGGCATTTCACCATGTTGGCCAGGATGGTTTCAATATCTTGATCTTGTGATCCACTGGCCTTGGCCTCCCAAAATGCTGGGATTAAGACATGAGCCACCATGCCAGGCCTATCTCTGCATTATTTTTAAATCACTATGCTACTGAATTATCTTTTTTTTTGATAGTTGTTTGATTCAATGTTTTAGGTATTTCAACTAGAGAATAATTGCATCTACAAATAATAAAATCTTTACCTTCCCATTTACATACCTCTCTTTATTTTCCTATTTTCACTGGAGAGTACCTCCCAAAAATGTACAATTTATTGTTGTGATAGTGACAGGCTTATATTATTACTAGCTTTAATGAAAATGTCCCCAGTATTATTTTTCCATTTAGTCTGATGCTGGCTTTTATACTGATATGAATATAAATGCTTTATCAGTATTTATTTCTATTTTTCTATCTATCCATAGCTTCCCTTCTTTAAATTTTGTCTGTTGTACAATCTCTGTATTGCCCAAATACATAACCTTCAATTTCACTGTGTTACTTTAATCACCCTCCCCACCTTTTTTTTAGGATCTGCAGTTAAATGTATTCAGTGCTAGTAGCTCATCTTTTTGCTGTTATTTAATGGAATTAATTATCTGGTAGTCTCTTCAAGAAGGGCTGTGTGAATGCTATTCTCTGAGTACCTTTAGGTTAAAACCATTTGGTGGCCAAGGGGAGGGGAGAGCATTAGGGCAAATAACTAATGTGTGCGGGGCTGAAAACCTAAATGATGGGTTGATAGGTGCAGCAAACTACCATGGCACATGTATACCTATGTAACAAACTTGCACATTCTGCACATGTATCCCAGAACTTAAAGTAAAATAATAAAGACAGAGATGCAACATTATCTAATTATAAAGATGTTTACTGCAGTGTTGTTTATCATAAAAAGTGGATACTCCCTAAGTAGCTAACAACACAAGATTAGTTAGGAAAACGGAGGAAAATCCATATGTTAAAAAATAGAATTGACATGAAGAGATGTTCAAGATATAGTGAAATAAAAAAGTAGACTGCAAAACAGTAGGCACAGTAGGATTATATTTTGGTAAAAATGGTATATATCTGTGTTCGCTGTGTATAAATAAGAAATTACTAGAAGGTATATAGAGTGGGTCCCTGCGGATGACGAGATGAGAAGTAATTTGAATTTTCTTCTTTTTGGTTCTCTATATGCTCTGCAAATAACTAGTGGCAATTATCACTAGTACCTGTAAAATGCTGATTATGTCTCCCCAAATTCACATAATGGAGCTCAGGATGTGACTATGTGGACATAGGATTTTTAAAGAGGTAATTGAGTTAAAATAAGGTCATATGTGGTGTTTGATTTTCTGTTCTTGTGTCAGTTTGCTGAGAATGATGGTTTCCAGGTTCATCCATATGCCTACAAAGTACATGAACTCATCGTTTTTTATGGTTGCATAGTATTCCATGGTGTATATGTGCCACATTTTCTCTGTCCAGTCTATCATCGATGGGCATTTGGGTTGGTTCCAAGTCTTTGCTATTGTAAACAGTGCTGCAGTGAACATTCATGTACATGTGTCCTTGTAATAGAATGATTTATAAACCTTTGGATATATACTCAACAATGGGATTGCTGGGTCAAATGGAATTTCTATTTCTAGGTCCTTGAGGAATCACCACACTGTCTTCCACAATGGTTGAACTAGTTTACACTCCCACCAACACTGTAAAAGTGTTCCTGTTTCCCCACATCCTCTCCAACATCCGTTGTCTCCAGATTTTTTAATGATCGCCATTCTAACTGGCATGAGATGGTATTTCAACGTAGTTTTGATTTGCATTTCTCTAATGACCAGTGTCTCACTCATAGATGGGTGTTGAACAGTAAGAACACATGGACACAGGGAGGGGAGTATCACACACTTAGGTCTGTGGGGATCTATGGGAGGGACAGCGTGGGGGTGGGGAGTTGGGGAAGGATAACATGGGGGGAAATGCCAGATATAGGTGATGGGGAGCAAGGCAGCAAACCACATTGCCATGTATGCACCTATGCAACAATCTTGCGTATTCTTCACATGTACCCCAAAACCTAAAATGCAATTTTATATATATATATATATGTATATATATACATATATACATATATATATATATATAATAAGGTCATACGAGTGGGTCTTAATCTGATATGACTGATGTCTTTATAAAATAAAGAAACTTGGACACTGACATATATAAAGGGAAGACCATGTGAAAACACAGAAGATGGCCAACTACAAGCCAATAAGACAGGCCTTAGGAAAAATCAACTCTACTGACTTAAACTTCTAGCCTCTGAAACTGTGAGAAAATAAATTTATGTTGTTGGGGAAAAACAAAACAAAAAAAAGTTTGTTTTTACCCTGTATACCTGAAGGAGAGCTTGAAGGAATATGAAGATTCATGTGGAATCTTGTGTGAAGTCTGATGCTAGCTTCATTGTTTTCTTGTATATGTGACACAATATTTTTTGCCTGGGTTCTTTAATTTGAAAGTTACATAAATTTACAAAGAAATGTCTCATTATCTTGAGTGAATATTTCTTGGTACACAATATGGTCTTTCAATATATGAAATGATTTAGTTCTATTTCAGCATGTTTTCTTTAATTACATATTTAACTTTTTGTTTTGTCTCATTGTTTAGTTTCCTTCAGGAATTTCAGTGATTTGTACAGTGGAATCACCTTTTTCTTTTATGTTTATCACTTTGTTTTTAGTGGAGACTCTCCTTTTTCTTTCTGTAATTTAAGCCATTATTTTTCAAATATTTTGGCTATTTTCCTTTTATTTACTTCCTAAGAGCTACCTGTTTCACCCTTCTCTTTCTTCTATGGTGTGCTTCCTACCTATTCCAGCTTATACTGCTATTCTCATCGTTATTGTATTTCTGATCTTCTCTTAAATCAGCAATTGCTACACGTAAGTATTTTTGTTGTTGTTTTTGGTGGTGGTGTTCATGTAGTAATGTTGGGTTATAACTATTGAAAACTTTGTGAGAGTTTTTTTCCTTATGAATTTTTTCTAGTGAGTTTTTTCCCTCACATCTATAAAAGTTTTGTAACTTTAACTTTTATTGTAACATTATATAATGTTTTTAAATTTTCTTAAACTATTTGTATGTAAGCTAGATAAATTTTCCTGGATGAGCTGATAGCAGGTGAGAACTATTTTTTTAAATATGAGTGAGAACATGTGGTGTTTGATTTTGTGTTCTTG
>CAUYQU010024794.1:0-11778 GCA_963574635.1 Cheracebus regulus | reverse complement strand
GAGAATCACCTGAACCCAGGAGGCAGAGGTTGCAGTGAGACCAGATAGCACCACTGTACACCAGCCTAGGTGACAGAGTGAGACTTCATCTCAAAAAAAGGAAAGAACTCAGTTTCTGAAGTCCTCTAGGGAGATATTCCTGAAGACATTCTAAACTATGCAAAATCTAGGAACAGTTATCTTGCTTCATTCCTCTTTTCACATCTTTCCCCAAGACACTTAATGTAAATGATGCCAGATTTAAATGATTCTTTGAAACACAAAAATAAAGGGCAGCCTTCAAGTGGAAAACTTGTACCTATAGGAGGCCTGATGAATTGGCTAGTAATAAATGAGGGACAGTCTTGCCACTTACTTTGCAATTTGCCTTGAGGTAAGTGCATTAGCCATGGGTCCTTTTATAGATACTCTGTGGCTAAGCCTTCTCCTTTCCCAGGGATACCTTCTGTAAGTCCTGGTCTGATTTTCCAGCATCAAGGCAGTAGGGAAATTTCAAACTTTAGTAGTGGGGCTATTCAACCTCTCAAAACTTCCTTCAGAATTCTTTACTCACCTCACCTTCATACCCTTGTCCTCCCTTTTCCACAAATGTTCATAACCCTTAACAAGGAAGTGTTTAGTAAAAACAACTTTTATTGGGCCAGATGTGGTGGCTCATGCTTGTAATCCCAGCACTTTGGGAGGCCAAGGCAGGAAGCCAGGAGTTGAAGACCAGCCTGGGCAAGATAGTGAAACCCCCACCTCTACACAAAAAACTAAAAATTAGCTGGGCATGGTGGCATATGCGGGTAGTCCCAGCTACTTGGCAGCCTGGGGTGAAAGGATTTCTTGAGCCAGGGAGGTCGAGGCTGCAGTGAGCTATGTTTGCACCACTGCACTCCAGCCTGGGTGACATCGACCCTGTCTTCAAAAAAGAAAAGGCTTTATTGAAGTGTAATTTACATACCCTAAAATTTACCTATTTTAAGTGTGGAAGTAAATGATTCTTAGTAAAATTATATATTCGAAATGATTTCTAATAAAATTACAGAGTTGTGCAATCATCACTGTAATCCATGTTTGGAACTTTTTTTAATTACCCTAAAAGTTCCCTTGAGCCTATTTACAAAGCCAGTCCCTATTCTGACCTGCAGTTTCAAGCGATCACTCTGCTTCCTGTTATAGTTCTGTATGTTCTAGAAATTTCATATAAATTGAATCATACAATATACATTATTTGGTGTCTTGCTTTCCTTACTTGGCATAATGCTTTTGAGATTCTTATCTACAAAAGGTAAAAAAATTAACCAGTTGTGGTCCCAGCTACTCTGGAGGCTGAGGCAGGAAGATCTCTTGAGCCCAGGAGTTTAAGGTTGCAGTGAGCTGTGATTGTACCACTGCTGAGCCAACAGAGCAGCACTGTCTCAAAAACAAAAACCAAAAAGATAGCTAAGCATGGTGGCATACACCTATGGTCTCAGCTGCATGTGTCTCTGTGGAAGCAAGAGGATTATTTGAGCCCAGGAATTTGAGGCCACAATGGAATATGATTGCACCTGCAATGGAGTCCTACTGTGTTGCACTCTGTAGTGTGGGCAACATAGTGAGACCCCATCTCTAAATAAAATAGAAATTAAAAATGGATAAAGGACTTAAGTAGACACATCTCCAAAGAAAACTTCCAAATGCCAGATGAACACATGAAAAGATGCTTAACATTATTAGTCATTAGAGCAGTGCAAATCTAAACCATAATAAGACACCACTTCTTACCACATCTAAGATGACTAAAATAAAAAAGATAATAGCAAATGTTGGTGAAGATGTGAAGAAATTGGAGTCCTCATGTATTGTTGTTGAGATTGTAAAATGGTGCAGCCATTTTGGAAAACAGTTTGGCACTGTCTCAAAATATTAAATATAAAGTTGCTTTATGACCCAGCAATTCTACTGCTAGAGATATATCCAAGAGAATTGAAACATATGTTCCCACAAAAATCTGTACATGAATGTTCATAGCAGTGTTATTCACAATATCCAAAAAGTAGAAACAGCCAAATGTCAGCTGATGAATGGATAAACAGAGTATGGTGGATCTGCACAGTGGAATGTTATTTGGCTAAAAAAAGAAATAAAGTTCAGATACCATACTACAGCATGGATGAACCTTGAAAACATTGTGCTAAATGAAAGAGGCCAGTCACAAAAGATGACATATTGTGTGACTTCATTTATATGAAATATCTAGATTAGCCAAATTTGTAGAAACAAAAAGTAGATGAGTGTTTACCAAGTGGTCGGGGAAAGTGGGAAAGGAGAAAAGATATGGGATTTCTTTTTTGGAGTGAAGAAAATGTTCTGAAGTTAGATGATAGTGATGCTTGTATAACTGAATATGCTAAAAACCTTTGAACTCTACTTTAAAAGGGTGAATTTTGTGAATTATACTCAGTAAAGCTGTTATTTAAAAAATAAAAAGAGGGCTAGGCACAGTGGCTCACGCCTGTAATCCCAGCACTTTGGGAGGCCAAGGCAGGCAGATCATGAGGTCATGAGTTCAAGACCAGCCTGACCAACATAGTTAAACCCCTTCTCTACTAAAAATACAAAAATTAGCTGGGCATGGTGGCACATGCCTGTAGTCCCAGCTACTTGGGAGGCTGAGGCAGGAGAATCACTTGAACCTGGGAGGTGGAGGTTGTAGTGAGCCGAGATTGTGCCACTGCACTCTAGCCTGGGCGACAGAGTGAGACTCCATTTCAAAAAAATAAAAAGAGGCTGGTCCAAAGGTAGTGAGTTATCTCAATTGTTCACAGTCAGTTACAGATCGAACTCTTTGTTCCACTCTTTCCCTGCTTCTCACTACTCTACTTGACTAGTCTTTAAAAATACAGGTAGAACCAGGCACAGTGGCTCAAGCCTGTAATCCCAGGACTTTGGGAGATTGAGACCAGAGAACTGCTTGATCTAAGAAATTCGAGAACAGCCTGGGAAACATAATGAGACGTGTCTTTACACAAAAAAAAAAAATAATAAAATAAATATATGTATTTTATAATATATTCATAAAAATATATATATTTAAATTAGGGAGGTGTGGTGGCAAGTGCCTGTAGTTGGCAGCTACTTGGGAGGCTGAGGTGAGAGGATTGCTTGAGCCTGGGAAGTTGAGGCTTCCATCAGCCATGATCTATGACCGAGCAAGACCCTGTCTCAACAACAAAAAAAGAGCATTTTTTGAGAAAAATGTAAATAAATAAAAAACAACCAAACTACCATTTTACACATCCTCAAAATTGCTCCTGTCAGTCTTTTTTATTATAGCCTCTTTTTTGAAAAAGGGTCTTTTTCTGTCACCAAGGCAATAGTGTGATCACAGGTTACTGAAGCCTTGACCTCCCAGGCTCAAGCAATCTTCCCACTAAAGCATCTTGAGTAACTGAAACTACAGGCACTCACCATCACGCTTGGCTAATTTTTTTGTGTTTTTAGTAGGGACAGGGTCTCACTATGTTGCCCAGGCTGGTCTCAAACTTCTGGGCTCAGGTGATCTTCTGCCTGAGCCTCCCAAAGTACTGGGATTACAGGCATGAACCATTGTGCCCAGCCTGATTATAGCCTTTTTAATGGTTTTGTAGTAGGATTTTATTGTAGTATTAATTTGCATTTCCCTAAGGACTGATGAGCTTCATTCATGTGCATATTACCCATTATATATTTTCTTTGGTAAAATGTATATTGAAATATTTAGCCACCTTTTTTGTTTTTTGGGGTTTTTGTTTTGTTTTGTTTTTGAGATAGAGTCACTCTGTCACCCAGGCTGGAGAGCAGTGACATGATCTCGGCTCACTGCAACCTCTGCCTTCCGTGTTCAAGCGATTCTCCTGCCTCAGCTTCCCGAATAAAGTAGCTAGAATTACAGGTACCCACCACACCTGACTAATTTGTTGTATTTTTGGTAGAGACAAGGTTTCCCCATGTTGGCCAGGCTGGTCTCGAACTCCTGACCTCAAATGATCCACCCACCTCAGCCTCCCAAAGTGTTGGGATTACAGGTGTGAGCCATCACGTGCAGCAATTTTTCCAAGTTTTAAATTGAGTTATCTTACTGTGGTATAAGAGATTACAATCTCTTCTACATACAGATCTTTTATCAGATTTATGATTTGCAAATATTTCTCGGAAGTCTGTGGCTTCTCTTTCCATTTTATTTTCTTATTTTTAAAAAATTTTTTTGTTTTTTTTGAAACAGAGTCTTGCTCTTTCACCAGGCTGGAGTGCAGTGACATGATCTCAGCTCACTGCAACCTCCATCTCCCAGATTCAGGCAATTCCCCTGCCTGAGTCTCCTGAGTAGCTGGGACTACAGGGGCACGCCACCATACCCAGCTAATTTTTTGTATTTTAGTAGAGATGGGCTTTCACCATGGCCAACATGGTCTCGATCTCCTGACCTCATGATCCGCCCGCCTCGGTCTCCCAACGTGCTGGGTTTACAGATGTGAGCCACCACACCTGACCAATTTTTTTATTTTTTGACACAGAGTCTTGCACTGTTGCCCAGGCTAGAGTGCAGTAGTGTGATCTCAGATCACTACAGCCTCCACCTCCTGGGTTCAAGCGATTCTCCTGTCTCAGCTTCCTGAGTATCTGGGATTACAGGTGAACACCACCACACCCAGCTCATTTGTTATATTTTTAGTAGAGATGAGGTTTCACTATGTTGGCCAGGCTGGTCTTGAACTCCTGACCTCATGATCCACCCACCTCGGCCTCCCAAAGTGCTGCGGTTACAGGTGTGAGCCATCAGGCCGGGCTTTTTCCAAGTTTTAAATTGAGTTGTTTATCTTATCATTGTGTTATAAGAGATTATAATCTATTCTGTATAGAAATGTTTTATCAGATTTATGATTTGCAAATATTTCTCAAGTCTGTGGCTTCTCTTTTCATTAATAGTATCGTTGTTGTTGTCTGTTTTTGATTTTTTTTTGAGAGTCTCGCTCTGCTGCCCCAGGCTGTAGTGCAGTTGTGCAATCTCAGCTCACTGCAGCCTTCCCCTCCTGAGCTCAAGCGATTCTCCTGCCTTAGCCTTCTAAGTAGATGGGACTACAGGCGCACATGCCACCACGCCCAGCTAATTTATGTATTTTTTAGTAGAGACAGAGTCTCGCAGTGTTGGCCAGGCTGGTCTCAAACTCCTGACCTCAGGCAGTCCGCCCACCTCGGCCTCCCAAAGTCCTGGGATTACAGGTGTGAGCCTGACCTTTTATCTTTTAATTTTTTTTTCTTTCTTTCTTTTTTTGACGCCTTTTCAACAGGCAAGAGCCTGACCTTTTAATAGTATCTTTGAAAACCAAAAGTTTTAAATGTTAATGATGTCTAATTTATATATTTTGTCTCTTATGCATAGTGCTTTTGGTGACATGTCTAAGAAATCTTTGTCTAATCCAAGGTCACAGAGATTTTCTCCTGTTTATAAGTTTTTTTAGTTTTAACTCTTAGGTCTTTGTCTTGTCTTTTTTTTCATAATAAGTTAGCAGTGTGCTACATTAGGTCTTTGATCTGTTTGGAGTTAAGTTTTGCATATGTGTCCAATGTTTCTGTATTATTTTTAAAAAAAAATTGTTTCTGGGTTGAATTATACTGTTATGTTTGTAGATAGCCAGTTGACCCTAACTTTGTACGTTTCTTTCTAAACCTGTTCTGTTCCATTTATCTAAGTATGTTGCCAATACTATACTGAGTTGGTATAGTCTTGCTGTGTCGGCCAGGCTGAAGTGGAGTCATGCAATCTTGGCTCATTGCAACCTTCCACTCCCAGGTTCAGGTGATTCTTAAGCCTCAGCCTCCTGAGTAGCTGGAATTACAGGCATGTACTACCATGCCCAGGTAATTTTTGTCTTTTTGCTAGAAATGGGGTTTCACCATGTTTGTCAGGCTGGTCTAGAACTCCTGACTTCAAAGTGATCACCTGCCTCAGCCTCCCAAAGTGTTGGGATTACAGGCATGAGCCACCACTCCCAGTCTGAGTTGGTACATTTATAATAACTTTTAAAAGAAGGTTATATAAGACCTTCAACTATTTCTCTTCAAAATTGTTTTGGCTTTTTAAGTTTTTTTTATGTTTTGATATAAATTATGGAGTGAACTTATAATATTTTTAAAAAGAAATGCTAGGATTTTCATCGTAATTTCCTCAATATATTGGTCATTTTGAGGATTACCATCTTAACAGTACTGAATCTTTCGTTCCTGAATATGTTATCTCTTTCCACTTATTTAGGTCTGGCTTTAATTCCAGTGCCCTGAAATGGTTGCTTTTGACAGTTTTATCCTTGTTCTTTTATGTGGAGAAATCACTAACCTCTTGTGCCTATATAACCTAGAGTCACTCTGTAGTGTTTTTTTTTTTAACCTTAATGACCTACTTTATGCCTTCAGTGCTTTATTTCCTTCTATCTTAAACTGTTTTTTAGTGACAGAGTCTTGCTATGTTGCCCAGGTTGGAGTGCAGTAGCTATTCACAGATGGGATCATACTGCACTACAGCCTGGAACTCCTGGGCTCAGGTAATCCTGTCTCAGCCTTCCAGGTAAATGGGACTTATAGACGCATGTCGCGTCCAGCTCTTTTTATCTTTCAATTGAAACAAAAAAGCTTTTTTTTAAAGACACTAGCTAGATAGGATTTTTTAGTATTGTATTCGCTGTGATACTTGTAGAAATTCCACTGTAGTGGAGGAGAAAACTGAAATAGCTTGTAACTTTTGTTTTGTGTCCCTATTTTAAGGGTCTCCAACTGAATTTCTTGAAGAGAAAATGGCCTACCAGGAATACCCAAATAGCCAGAACTGGCCAGAAGATACCAACTTTTGTTTCCAACCTGAGCACGTGGTCAATCCTATCCAGACTGGTAAGTGCTGGCTTGCTTGTGACTACTAAATGTGAGCTATCACATAAATGTGAAAAAGCTACAACCACCATTCGGATGAAAATATTTTAGCCTAAGTATAACTCACAAAACACAACCTGAGCATTGATTTGTCCCTTTCTCTTCTCCATTTATCTTTTCTTTTGAGACACTTAATGCCCTCTAGTTCCCTGCTCTTCAAAACCTATTTTAAGTACATTATCTGAAATTCATATACATTGAAGATTAGAGAATCCATAGTACCTTAGAACCTTAATTCTTCCAGAAAGAATTATTATGGTAATGTTAAACTAGTGCTGTTTTGTGCCAGGCACAGTGCTAGAGCCATTATCAGTATTTCTTACCTAACTCTGCATATATATATATATATACACACACACACATATATATATATATATATACACACACATATATATATATACACACACACATATATATATATACACATATATATATACACACACATATATATATACACACATATATATATATATACACACACACACACACACATATATATATATATATTCCTCTGTTGACAGAAGAGAAAGCTGACTCATACCCAATTTCTATAAAATTAAAAACAAAAGGCATATGTGTAGTAGCTCAGAGCCAGAGTTGGTAGGAAGAATGAGTTTCAAAAGAGCCTCAAAGAAGTAGCTTTGGTACTTCCATGTTAGCCAGATTGAGAGCTCAAGTTATGTTTCCACTTAAATATGGCTTCTTTTTTGACATCTAATTTACAAGATGCCCATTGTTTGTTTCAAATAACCTAGTGCAATGGCACAATCTCGGCTAACTGCAACCTCTGCCTCCTGGGTTCAAGCGATTCTCCTGCCTCAGCCTCCCGAGTAGCTGGGATTACAGGCATGTGCCACCATACCTGGCTAATTTTGTATTTTTTAGTCGAGACAGGGTTTCCCCATGTTGGTCAGGATAGTCTCGAACTTCCGACCTCAAGTGATCCACCCATCTTGGCCTCCCAAAGAGCTGGGATTACAGGCATAAGCCACGGCGTGCCCAGCCTTTAATTCTTTTTTTTTTTTTTTTTTTTTTGGGACAGTCCCATGCTGTCGCCCAGGCTGGAGTGCAGTGGCGCGATCTTGGCTTACTGCAACCTCTGTCTTCTGGGTTCAAGTGATTCTCCTGCCTCAGCTTCCCATGTAGCTGGAATTACAGGTGCCTACCACACTTGACTAATTTGTTGTATTTTTAGTAAAGACAAGGATTCACCATGTTGGACAGGCTGGTCTCAAACTCCTGACCTCGGGTGATCTGCCCACCTCAGCCTCCCAAAGTGCTGGGATTACAGGCGTAAGCCACTGTGCCCGGCCAGTAATTCATGGTACGGTATAGTTTACCCATTTAAAGTGTATAATTCAGCCAGGTTCAGTGACTTGTGCCTATAATCCCAGCATTTTGGGAGTCATAGGCGTGATGATCACTTGAGGCAAGGAGTTTGATACCAGCCTGAGCAACATAATGAGATTCTGTCTCTACAAAAATTTTTTAAAATTAGCTAGGTGTGGCAGCACATGCCTGTAGTCCTAGCTACTTAGGAAGCGGGGTGGGGGAATCACTTGAGTCCAGCACTTCAAAGCTGCAGTTTGAATCATGCTGCTGTACTCTAGCCTGGGCAACACACACAGCTGTCCCTGATAAATATGTAGGTAGATAGATGGGTAGGTAGGCAGGCAGGCAGTCAGGCAGGTAGATAAATAACCGAAGTCAATTTTAGAACACTTTATTACCAGAAAAAGAAACTCTGTATCTTTTAAATATCACCTCCATCTCCCTATCCACCACAACCCTAAGCAACCATCAATTTGTCTCCTTAAATTTGGTTACATTGGATATTTCATATAAAGGGAATCATATAATGTGGTTTCTTTGTGTCTTTATTTTTTCACTTAGCATAACATTTTGAGGAGTCCTGCATTTTGTGGCACGTATCAGTACTTTCTTTATGGACATGTAATATTCCATTGTATGGATATACCATATTTTGTTCATTATTTTATTTTTTGAGACAGAATCCCCCTCTGTCACCCAGGCTGGAGTGCAGTGGCACAATCTCAGCTCACTGCAGCCTCAACCACCTGAGCTCAAGTGATTGATAAGTAAATAAATAAATAATTCAAATCAGGAAGAAGGGGAGCCAGCAAGGATAACAAAGGAATGACCTATTTTGAAGTAGGAAAAAAAAATTCAGGAGAGTTTAATTTCTTGAAAAGTTGAGTGTGGTAGTCAACTGCCAATGGCTCCCAATGATCCCTGCCTCCTGGTATTCATACCCTTGTGTAGTCACCTCCCATGTTGTAGTGGGCTTGCTCTGTGTGATTAGTAGAATAGATGGCAGAAATAATGATGTGTCATTTCTAAGATTAAATTACAAAAAATGTGGTAGCTTCCATCTTGATCACTCTGGGTTTGTGCATCATGAGGAAAACCAGCTGATATAGAGAGGCACTCATGGGAGAGGAACAGAGACATCCAGTCAACAGCCATG
The DNA here is from genome assembly GCA_963574635.1 of Cheracebus regulus. Taxonomy (NCBI): domain Eukaryota; kingdom Metazoa; phylum Chordata; class Mammalia; order Primates; family Pitheciidae; genus Cheracebus; species Cheracebus regulus. Next base: position 2,360 of record CAUYQU010024794.1, on the reverse strand, counting down.
TGAGTAAGCCATCTTACAGGCAGGTTCTGCAGCCCCAGTTAAGTCTTCAGTTCACCATAGCCCCTGGCCAACCGCTTGACTACAACCTTGTGAGACACCCTAGTCATGGAGCTAGGGAAGAAATAGGTTCTGGGGAACATTTTGAAGGTCAAGTGCAATGGATTTTCTTGTGGGTTGGCTGTGGTGTGTGAAAAAGAGAGGTCCAAGATGACTCCTGCTGGGCGTTGTGGCTCACACCTGTAATCCCAGCTCTTAGGGAGGCAGAGGTGGGAAGATAGCTTTAGCCCAGGAGTTTGAGACATGCCTGGGCAATATAGCAAGACCCTGTTCAAAAAATAAAAAGATGACTCCAAGGTTTTTGCAAAAAAGATAGAGGGATAGAATGCCATTAGAGATGGAAAGACTATATAAGGAGTAAATTTGGAAACATGCTACATAGAAGTCTGAAAATAAGGGGAGAGGTCTAGAAGTCTTGAGCTATAAATTCAGGTGTTGTCAACCTATAGATGGAATTTTAAACTGTGGGATTAGATGAGAGGGAATGTAGAGAGAGAAAAGTTTTATCCCACTCCTCATAACCACTCAGTTCTTTAGTTCTCAGTTTAAATACTTTAGTTCTCAGCTTAAATACTTACCAACCAAAGATGTCCCTTAACTTGAACGAAAATATATCCTGTGGCTAAATGTTCCCATCCCTGACCTTGCACATCTTTGGGTTTTTTAGAGCATACCGGGTCTGCCACGTGGTAGGCACCCAGTAAAAAATTAATGACTAAATGACAAAACTCTGTAAGGGTCATCTATTTTTACATATAATTTAGTAAGCTCCCATCTTAAGGGGCAAACCATACAGCATTTATTCTGTTAGATGCTTTAAGAATCTAATTTTCCCTCAAGGGAAGTATGAGAAGCAGAGAAAACAGCAAGCTACCCCAAACCATATAGAACTGGGAAGAATGGGCTGGGCGTGGTGGCTCACACCTGTAATCCTAGCACTTTGGGAGGCTGAGGTGGGCGGATCACCTGAGGTCAGGAGTTCAAGACCAGCCTGGCCATCATGGTGAAAACCCATCTTAAAAAAAAAAAAAAAAAAAAAGTGGGAAGAATGAATGTTTATTGTCTCTTTAATATTCTACTTCCTTTTTTTTTTTAATTTCATTTTGGTTTTCTTGTTTGTTTTTATTTATTTATTTTGAGATGGAGTTTCACTCTGTCACTCAGCCTGTTTTTTTTGAAAAGGGTTTTCTTTCTTGTTTTTAAACAAAAAACAGGCTGTGTTTTTAAAGATGGAGGTTTAATGTTGTTGCCCAGACAGGAGTGCAGTGACTATTCATAGTCGCCATATGATAGTGCACTGCAGCCTTGAACTCTTGGCCTCAAGAAGATCCTCCCACCTCAGTGTCTCAAGTAGCCAGGGTGTGCACCACTTTTCTATGCTCCTGTGCTTTTCTGAAGAAGAAGAAGCCTTAACAGGTTCCCCAATATTGCCTTCTGCTTGTTCATACTTCCTTATGCAGTGGTCTCTCCTAATCCTGAAATTCCTTACAAAAAGAGGGTGGTATAGCTGCCTCAGAGGCAAGAAAATGAACATTCTCTCAAGGCCTGGGCTTTTATGCAAGCTGTCTCTGACAATTAAAGTGTCTTAAGGAAGTGATGTGTTAGTGTCACTCAGGAACTAGTTGGAAATGCAGATTCTCAGGAACCAGCAATCTTCATTTTAATAAGCCTTCAGGGTGATTGAGATATAAGATACATTCTGAGAAGGCCTCCTCAGAAAATAGAAGTCTACAAAAGCACAAAGAGTTTACCTGATGTTTTTTTTTTTTTTTTTTTGAAAGAAAAAGAAGAAAGAAAGTGAAAGAAAGAAAGAAAAAGAATGAAAGAAAGAGGGAGAGAGAACGGGATTCTTGTTTTATTGCCCAGGCTACAATGCAGTCTAAAAATGGGTATTAAAAACCTCTTTTATGCCAATAATTGTGCTTAACAATGGAGACAGGAAGGAATAGGGATGAAAATAACAAACAAGCAGCCAACCAATATTTTATTTAAACCTGTGAGATGCTATGCAATTGCCGAGGAGTGATTTACTTCCAATTATGTGGTCACTTTTAAAATAGGTGTAATGTGATAATGGGGAGGAGAGTTCTGTAAATATTTGTTAAGTTTACTTGTTCCAGGTCTGAGTTCAAGTCCTGAATATCCTTGTTAATTTTCTATCTCGTTGATCTGTCTAATATTGACAGTGTAATATTAAAGTCTCCCACTATTATTGTGTGGGAGTCTAAGTCTCTTTGTAAGTCATTAAGAACTTGCCTTATGTATCTGGGTCCTCTTGTAATGGGTGCGTATATATTTAGGAT
>CAUYQU010024791.1:0-23562 GCA_963574635.1 Cheracebus regulus | reverse complement strand
GTTCTTAGTTTCTTTGCATTGGGTTAGAACATGTTCTTTTAGCTCACATAAGTTTCTTATTATCCACCTTCTGAAGCCTAATTCTGTTAATTCATCACACTCTTTCTCCATCAGGCCTTGTTCCATTGCTGATGAGGAGCTGCCATCCTCTGTAGAAGGAGATATATTCTGATTTTGGGTGCTCAGTCTTTTTACGCTGGTTTCTTCCCATCTTTGTGGATTTATCAACCTGTCGTCTTTGTAATTACAGACTTTCAAATTAGGTCTCTGAGTGGACGTGCAGCTTGTTGATTCCCAGCACCGGAATCTATGTAATTTTCACTATGGTGACCCGCAGCACCGGCTGAAAGAGTTGCATTGAGATTCGTGGTGCTTTTCTGCCCGGGAGTCTCTGGTCTGGCTTCCCTCTTCAGTCCCTTTTTCAATTGGCTGAATGGGTGACTCTGCCTTCCCGGAGCTCCAAACTTCAACCAAAAGGGCACCCAGTCCTGTTCACTCTGCACCAAAAACTGCCACGCCGAGGCACCAGCAAAACAGCCACGCCAGCCAAAGGGTTGCGCTGGCGACCCATGGGACTCCTCCACTGGGAGTCTCCTGGTCAGTGGGCAACAACAATTCGTCTGGAAGTGTGGCGTCCACTTGCTCTGCATTTTCACTGGGAGCTGCAATCCTGAGCTGCTAGTAGTTGGCCATCTTGGATCTCTCTCACAAATATATTTCTTTTGGTTGTTTCTGGTGATTACATAGACATTTTTCCTGTTAATATCCAAAAAGTGTGTTTATCCATCCCCCATTTATTGGGTATTTGGAATTTTTCATAGAATGCCCTTTTCTCTTTTAACCACTCTCATCCTTTATCAAACTCTACTCACCTTTCAAGGCTGATGTTTAGTGCTACCTTCTCCATGAAACCTTTCTTCTCCCCATGACTACTCTGATCCACTCCCTAAGAATAAAAGCAGTCCCTCTTCTTTGTTCCTGTAGTACTTCGCCTTTATTTCCATGAAGGAAAAAGCTAAACATACAATTGCCTTCCCTGTTATATTATAGGTTCCATGAGGGCAGTGATTGCCCTGCCTTATACATAATTGAATCCCCTAAGCATATAACATGGTGATTTACAGATATATATATATATATAGTAGAAGAATATTTAAATAGCAGCATAATGAACATTTTTGCACAATTTATTTTCATTTATTGTATATCTTTGGAAGCATATTTCTAAATGAAATTACCTGGGCAAATTGTTATAGTATGTTCTGGAAATCAACATTGCCAGTAACAATTTACACAGTGACCTGTTTCCTAACAAACAGCTGTCTTTATTATATACATGACTACCAAGTTAGGGAAAGCTTTGTGTTTTAATTTGTATTTGGCTGAAGTCATATGTTTTGTATGTAATTATATACTCAGTGTGTTCTCTACTGTGCATGTTAGCCATTCTCTTTGACCATGAGAACTTATCAAGTAAGCTTCACACATTGATCTTATACATTTTATTATTTATTTATTTTGATTAGTGTGTTTTATTAGGCTGGTGCAAAACTAATTGCAGTTTTTGCCATAAAAGAATGGCAAAAACTGCAATTAGTTTTGCACCAGCATAATAAAAGTTCTGCTCACTGCAGATTTTTTCCTTTTGATTATTTCTTGTTTTGATCTTCATCTTACTATGGTACAGAGTGCAAAAGACTTTTAGTCATATATTTGAACCCACCATCCTAGTTCTGACCACATCATTCCGGCTTTGATGACACCTCATTTTTTCAATGGCCACAATAGCTAGAGAGACAATGCTGTTCTGTTTTTCTTTTTCTAGTTTCACAGCTTATACATACTACATATCCAGCTTCACTTTTCTTACTATTTTTCCCAATAACATTTATTTATTTTTTTGCTCTCTTTATGTGTGTGTTTTAGTCTACCAGAGAAGTTTTTTTTTTTTTTTAGTAAGAGTTTGGCTATTTTTCTCTAAAATATACTATTTTCTTGATCAATCTTTGTTTTTGACCCAATGCCAAACAATCTTTGTATATGTGTGGCTTTATAATAAAGTTTAAAATCTGAGAGGCTATCTACCATCATTACATAAGATAATATATTTTGGCATCTTTGTCTTTTTATTCTTCCAGGTGAATTTCACTATAAGTTTGTCAAGATCTGTAAAGTATCCTGTAGAATTTTTAGATTGCATTAAGTCTATACATTAACTAAAGAGTATTGTCTTTCTCACAGTTTTAGCTTTGCCCAGCAGGAGTACTGTGTGTCCATTTATTCATGTCTTTCTTTATTTCTCCGATTAGGATTTTAGCATCTGAATACATTTCCTTTGTCAATGTTAAATTTTTCAAAGTACTCTTAAACTGATAATCTCATTCAGTGCTTACCAGATCTCTGCTGTAGGTCAGTAGAAAGATTAGATGTATCCAAGGATGACTGATCTATAATGAACCTTTTTTTCCCCCAATATTCATCGTGACTCTTTTTTGGTAACAGCTTTACTGAGATACAATTTAAATACCATACTATTCACACATCCAAAGTATGCAATTCAGGCCAGGCATGGTGGCTCACCCCTGTAATCCTAGCACTTTGGGAGGCCGAGATGGGTGTATCACTTGAGATCAGGAGTTTGAGACCAGCCTGGTCAACTTGGTGAAACCCCATCTCTACTAAAAATACAAAAATTAACTGGCATAGTGATGGGCACCTGTAATCCCAGCTACTCAGGAGTCTGAGGCAGGAGAATCACTTGAACCCAGGAGGCAGAGGTTGTAGTGAGCCGAGATCACGCCACTGCACTCTAGCCTGGGCGACAGAGTGACACTCCAACTCAAAAAAAAAAAGTATGTAATTCAATAGTTTTTGGTATATTCAATGGTGTGCAACCATCATAATCAATTTTAGAATATTTTCATCACCTGAAAAAGAAATTCCATGCCACCTATTCCCATACCACTCTTCAAGACCCTGGTAACCACTAATCTGCTATCTCTTTCTATAGATTTGTCTATTTCAGAATATTTTATCTAAGTCGAATCATACGATAAAAATGGACTTCTAAGGAGCAACACAGGCAACATTTATTAAGCACCTAGGTATCTGTTAATCACTTTATGTTTTTCTTATTTAATCATCAAAATAATCATTTAAATTAGGCAACATTATTTCCATTTTAGATAAGCAAACTGATGGCAAAAACATTGAGCAATTTGCCCACTCATACTATTAGGATGTGCCTGGATGCTTTGACCAGATCTTTGACCATGTTCTTTCTGCCTTAAGGTAGTTAGGAAATTTGAAAAACATCCCTCCCATGCTCTTCCCTCAGTGGTCTTTAGTGCCTTGAACAGAGACCAAAAGGAAATATGACATTTCTGATGCAGTGAGGGCTGAAAGAGCAGAGACAGGTGGAGTGGTTTGTGTAGCACAGACTCATGGAACCACAGACATTTGCTTTCCTAGCTTCTCTCCACTAGGTATTGAGAATAACCAGTGATCTGTGTACATTATGACTCACAGAGCCATGGGAAATTAGAGCTCATGATTGGAAAGAGCCTCAGAGACCACCTAGTCTAGCTGCTCCATTTTATTGATGAAGAAACTAGGACCCAAAAAGAGCAAGCAATTTGCTCAAGATCATATACTTCAAACACAGTGACAGAGAATGACCTTTTATCTGATATTGGAAGAATAAATATACCAAAGATGAGAGTTCTCTCCAGAGTAACTTCAGAAAACAAGAAAGAAACGAGATAGTGCTACAACGTCACTGAATTAGGTCAGGAGATTTGGGTTCCAACACCAGCTCTGTCACTAATTCACCGTGAGGTCTTCAACAAGTCCCTTGACCTGTATGGACTTGCTTATTTCTTCACCTGGAAATGGGTGGGTAGGTATAGATGCTATTTTGGAAGCCTGACACTTATTAACCACTCAAGAAATTTTATTGAATAGGTAAATAAGTGAACCATTACTTAAATTTTAAATGTTAGGCTTTTTTTGGAAGATTCACAATGAACTACATAACTAAAGAACTGATAAAGGGGTAATCAATATTTTTAAAGAACCAGTACTGAAAATATAAATGTTTCCAGGGACAAATACATGAATGCACTTTTTTAAAACATGAAGGATCCCTTCTTCAACAAATAGGAGTGCTTGATTATTTCCAACAGGTAAATATCCAAGATACATTAGCCAAAATAATAACAAAACTGTTCTGGGTGCTATCATGACAGTAGTGAATGCAGTGGCACATGTGAATGGGAGTATCAAAATAATTTCCTTCATAAATTCATAGTTTTGTTCTTTATTTCCTTTGAGAAGAACAAGAATTCTATCTTATTTTGAATAAAAAAGATTTCATCATGTTTTATGGGCTAATAGTGAGTCACTTAGTCATTCAAATAGTATTTATTAAATACCTACAGAGCATGGGAACATCAAGAAATAGAGTTATCCTAAAATGGGAAATTTTAAAAATGATACAAGAACATGAAACTAACATTAAAAACTATTTTTATGAGACAATAAATGAACAACTTAGAGCTGTTTGTTTCAAGCCTCCCAGGTTGAAACTTTCACAGTAGAGAGGCAGAGCGGATGATGTGTGTGTAGGGGGTGAGTGGGAAGGCAATGAGCGCAGCTCTGTAAGCAGGAACTGGAGGAGGCAACAGAAAATGATCATCTTGCCATCTTTCTCCTCCCTCTCCCACCTTCCATGATGGAATAATAATAGGGATCCATTCCATGTGTATTGTATCACCCTTCAGAGTTTACTGAGTATTTTCACATTCATTATCTTATCATGCCAACCCTAAAAGAGAGCCATAGTAGGTATTGTTTTTTTACTATTTTCTAGTTGAGAAAATATGGGGCTCAAAGAGGTTAAGTGGCATTTCTATAGCTGAATGACAATACATATTTGTACCAGGACTAGAACTCAAGTCTTTATCTCTGAAAATAGTTCTCTATCACCTCCAATCATCCCTGAGTTTTCTCCCTGAGTCTCTGAATGTTCCCCTGGGTGAGATGTTGTTTTGAGTAGCAGCAGCAGCAGCAGCTGCCGCGGCAGCAGAAGTTAACTCTCACAGTTTGGGTAGAGTAAAAACAAGTGAATTACCATCACAAGTGAAAGATCCTTCATCTGTTCTGACCAAACTCCGTGTATGCGTGTGTGTGTCTGTGTGTGTGTGTTTGTGCCTGTGTGTGTGCGTGTATGTGTGTGTGTTTGTGCCTGTGTGTGTGTGTGTGTGTCTGTGTGTGTGTATGTGTAATAGGGAGTGGAGCATGGAAATTATACTTCAGCATACTTCAGCTAATCTGTCAAAGGTTCACTTCTGTTCATCTAAAATAATAATAATGTAGACACATAATTCCTCTGTTTCTATTTGGTAAAATAGGGAGGGGAAAAAAAGTATCAAATGGGAGTGATCATGAAAAAATGGAGAAAGTAGAAATCAGTGAGCATCTAATATGTACCAAGTGCTTTATCTATAACACTTCAATCTTCACAATTGTCCAGTGACATGGGTTCTACTAGTGCCCCTACCTTGCAGATTAGTAAATCAAAGTTTAAATAGATTAAGTCCTAGGTTGCAGAGCTAGTGATCTCCTGATCCAAGATTCAAAGAGATTCCTATAGCTCCAGAATTGTTTATTTTAACTACTGCCAAGTAAAGAACTTGTGTCTTATGGTGAATGGAAATAGAAATGACTTTCTTTTTTTTCTTTTTAAAAATTATTTTAAATTCAGAGTGTACATATGCAGAGTTTTTGTTATATGGGTATATTGTGTAACACTGAGGTTTGGGCTTCAATTGAATTCATCACCTCGTTAGTGAACCTAGTACACAATAGGTAGTATTTCAACCTTTTCTCCAATCCTCTTCTTTCCACATTTCGAGTCCCCAGTGTTTATTGTTTCCAAGAGTTTCCTTTTAACCAATCATCAGAGACTCGAAGGTCCCCTTGCCTACCTTTAGCCAAATACAGCAATCCCTTCTAGACATCACTTACCGATGTCCATCCAGTGAGCCATAGGGGCTCTGAGTTAGTTTAGATTTTATAAATGGAGGTGGACTCATCCATTCTCTTGTCTGGCACTTCACTCAGGGCATTTACATGAGGCAGCAAGCCAGCATCAGAGATAATCTATCACTATAGGAGAGAGGAACAGAGACCATGCACTTAGCCCCAGTGGCACCTGACTCCAACCATTGCGCAATCTGCTCCTTTGCTCAGACATGTCTGCTCAATAAGTCCTTATGGAATTCACAGTCAGTTTTGCAGCTGCATTATCTTTGCCCCAAACATAGTTAGAGGAATCAGCAGGTGATGATCAGCCAGGAGCTACATGATTTCTGAGAGGTTTGGTCATTCTTTGGTTTCTCTTTCACAGGATACAAGTGATGCTTTCAAACTTGAGTTTAGTTTCTTACGGTCATTTAGGAGCATGCTGGTTTTTGCAATAATCTACCAGTGAAATTATTATCAAGGTCTTGGAAAACACTCTCCCGGTCAAGCAGAATAGTGAGTATTGGTGACTTCTGCTGTTTCAGAAATAGTGTCACAAATATTGAAGGGGGAAACTGTCTGTGAAGATGGAATAAGTTAATATTTTTGCCCTATTGTTACCTCATTTTTAATAATTCCTTGGACATGATTTGGAAAAGGGAGAGAGAGTGAGACGTAATTATATAGCATGGATTTTGTTCTAAGAGTCTGTAGTCCTGTTTCAGTAAAAAAACATCTCTTTACCACACCCATTTTCTTTTTCCCTCACTTATTCATTCCTTCAATAAATATTATCAAGCACCTTTTGCAGACTAGGCTTTTACTTTCTTCCTTGTGTTCCCTTTATTTTCTGATTTTTTTTTTACCTCCTTTTCCCACCGTCCCCCTTTCCTTCAGCATTTACATCTTCAATGTTATGCCTGGAAAACGGTGATAATATCTGAGAAGTTACTTAAAGTAAGAATGTAGATGAGAGGCAGGGTTGGAGAGTTTTGTGGATTTTTGTGTTTTGTGTGGTATTATCTGTATCATCCAGTTTTCTCTTATTTTCTCGCTTAAAGCATGTCTAAAGAACTTTTAACTACTCAAGAATAATTCTCAGCTTGTGCCATTGCACAATTCACCCATGATGACTGACTTCATCCTTCTCAGCATGACAGATAACTCTCAGTTTGAAGTCCTGCTATTTGGAGTCTTTCTTACTGCTTACATCATCACTGTTTTGGAGAATCTACGCCTGGTGATTCTGATCAGAGTCAGCCCCCACCTCTACACCCCATGTACTTTTCCCTCTCTAATCAGTCCTTCCTTGATGTCTGTTTCTCTTCTATCACAATCCCAAAGACTTTAGCAAATTTGTTTTCTAAGCTGCAGTGTTTCTTTCCTTTTCCTGTAAACCCAAAGGAGCTTGTTCACAACCTTTGCCTCTGATGAATGCAATTTTTTAGCTTCCATGGCCTATGACTGCTATACTGTCATCTGTCACCCACTGTTCTACTGCATTACTATGTGAAGAGGCCACTGTCTTTTCTTGGTAGTAGGATGCTACCTTAGTGGGTTAGTTAAGATGGTCACTGTGACAGCTTCCATTGCACAACTATTGTTCTGTCAACCAGGTGTCCTTCCTGCCTTCTTCTGTGACATTCCCTCATTGTTGGCACTGGTTTGCTCAGATCCCTGGATCACCCAGATCTTGGTGGTTGGCTATGGGGGATTCACCCTGGTCATCTCCATTGTGGTGATCCTTGTCTCCTACATGTCTGTCTTCATGATTATCCTGGGAATTCTCTCAGTTTCTGGAAAACAAAAAACCCTCTCTACCTGTACCTCCCACTTGACTGCTGTTAGCCTGTATTATGGAACAACTATGTACACTTATTTGCTGCCCCCTCGACATGGATCCAGGACAGGAAATCAAATGGTCTCAGTGTTTTATACAATGGTGATCCCCATGTTAAATCCTCTCATCTATGGTTTGAGAAATGAGGAAGTGAAAGTTGCCCTATGGAAAACACTAAGACACAGTCATTAATCTTCCATTGCGTGTCTCAAAAATGCAAAATATTCTGTGGAGACTTGCTCATGGTTTTATTCACAGTGCTTTTCTTGCCTGCAAATGAAGTCTTGTTAAGAACAATGGAATTACTCTAGCTAATTGTTTACAAGTAGTTGTCTAGATAAACAGCAACACAGTAGGCAGGAATTATATAACAAAATAATAATATTTTCTGAAACAATTGCAGACAATTGTAAGAAATATTTAGGAGGGAAATATGTATGTGGGTATAAATATGTCAATTTGAGTGGTAAACCTGTGTGATAACCCTAGTCATGAGTTAAAATAACTTCAAGATGACAAGGTTAGGACTTATATAATATAATTTGACTGTAAGTTATAGACGAGATCATGGATGGCAGCTGGGATGCAAATAACTTTGCTGCACCATGTATGTCCTTATATTGAGGATTTACTTAGTGCCCCAAAGACTGAATTAAGTTCAGTTCATATCTGTCATGAAGATTCAGGACACTTCTAAATATTTCTATTCCAAATGCTCTACCAGCACTGCACTGTGAGGCTGTAAAATGTAAGCATATACATGACTTCTCATGTGCAATTATTGAGATTTATAGAGGTAAATCTTAAATAGGGTGATAGCTAAATAATAGATTGGGCTCACTAATTAGAGTTTGGAATTCCTTTGTAAAGAACAATGAATCATTGGTTAGTAGGAACTCCCGGCCTGAATTGCAGCTATGATTTTTCTATATGCAAATTCTGAGTGGACCAGGGCCAGATACATTGCTATTCTTGAATATACTTCTAACAGACAATGTAAGTGTAAATAAAACACCAATTAATCCATTAGTCCATGGCAGGCTCATCCTCAGAATTTGTAACATTGCATGAAATTCCTGGATATTGCTATTTTGTATAAATATATTGAACATTAAGATATTCTTGAAACCATACAATCCCGTGTATGAATAATACAAAACCTTAAGCTCTTTTATAAATGAGAAAACTAATGCCTAAAGAAGAGAAGGTGACCAAAACCAAACAACTAGTTGGAGAGAAAGAATCAAATTGGTCAAGCTGCAAGGAAAATCAGAAAGTAGCATTTATCTATGTCTAGGTTAGTGCCTAATCCATATTTATAACTAGGGATCTTTCAGTTCTAAGAATAGTTTGTCCGCCAGGTGCGGTGGCTCATGCCTGTAATACCAGCACTTTGGGAGGCAGAGGTGGGCAGATAACGAGGTCAAGAGGTCAAGACCATCCTGGCCAACACGGTGAAACCTCGTCTCTACTAAACATACAAAAATAAGATGGGTGTGTTGGCAGGCCCCTGTAATCCCAGCTACTCAGGAGGCTGAGGCAGGAGAATCACTTGAACCCAGGAGGCGGAGGCTGCAGTGAGCCAAGATCACGCCATTGCACTCCAGCCTGGGCAACAAGAGCAAAACTCTGTCTCAAAAAAAAAAAAGAATAGTTTTTCTTCTGCCTCTACTCCCAGAAACTATGTAGGCTTAGTAGCCATCTCCCAAGAAACCTTAAACCCTAGTTTTGAGGGAGGTGGTGAGGTTTACTTGGTAGCCACATGAAACCCAGTTCTCTTAGAGCGTCATATCCTTATATGCAACTACCAGTCGGAACCTGCAATTTCTAGTTTCTCAGGCACTTCATATTTAGTCTCTCAAAAATTTAACCCTTCTAAACCTGGTGCTCTTCTTCCCTTGCCTCTACCTAACTGAGTAGCACAATCCAGTTTTTTAAGACCCAAACCTGAGTCAATCTTTAACACTTCCTCTTTGTCCACTTGCTACAGCCAGTCATTCACCAAATCCTGTCAATTCTCCCTCGCAAATGCCTCCACTGTCACTGGCACACTCTTTTCTTGATGGGATTAGTTAAATGGTCCTTTATCCCTTCTTCCTGAATCCACCCTGGATTTTGTGAAATCTACTTTCACACAACAACCACAGAGGTTTAAATGTAAATCCGACCACATCAGCCTTCTTCTACCCTCCAAACTGCTTAAAATTTCCACGTCTCTCTTTGCCTATAAAATAGATCTGAAACTCGTAAATATGAAACGTAAATCTCTCCACACCCTGTTTGTCCCTGTTCTATTCATTTTTTAAATCCAAACTTAAATCCTATCTTCTTTTCTAGGTAGCTTTTCCTGATATTTCAGAGGAAAGTGAGTGTGCATATTCTGTTTTCTCATTGCACTTTGCATGCCTTTTATAGCATTATGACACTTGCCCTTCTAATGGAACTCTTTGTTCAATTTTCTGATAATCTGTTCTGTCCACCCAGATTGAAACCCTTTAAATGGATAGAGCCATGTTTGTTTGTTTTTGTCTCCCACCTAGGTCCCAAACAAGGCCTGATTATCTGGTAAAGGTTCAAAAAGCATTAGCAGAGTTGAAATTCACTCACAGCTAACCTCCCTTATTTGTCCGTTTTCTCCACCGGGCATGGTTATACTTTGTTGTGTAATGGAGAAAAGGTAGAAAATCTTACCTCCTGGGACACCAGCTTCTAGCTGGTCCTCCTGGTTTGGCAGATATTTCCTGTTGACACTGTCACTCCTGAGTAAGGAATCTGAACTTCTTTTTGTTCATTGTTTTTACCTTCTAGCTCAATACTACCCAGGTCAATACCTTGTCCTCCCTGGATTTCTGCTCTTCTGTGGTCACTGGCTCAGACACGTGCCAGATTTTTTTTGGGGGGCGGGGGTTGGGTGATGGAGTCTTGCTCTGTCGCCTAGGCAGGAGTACAGCGGCACGATCTCGGCTCACTGCAACCTCCACCTCCCCGGTTCAAGCAATTCTTTTGCCTCAGCCTCTTGAGTAGCTGGGATTACAGGCGTGCGCCAACGTGCCCAGCACAGCTAATTTTTGTATTTTTAGTAGAGACGGGTTCCACCATGTTGGCCAGGCTGCTCTCAAACTCCTAACCTCATGATCACCTGCCTCGGCCTCCCAAAGTGCTGAGATTACAGGTATGAGCCACCATGCCCGGCCAGACATGGAATAAAAATTCATTTTTCCTGGAATAAAAATGCATTTTTTTTTGCCTTTGTGAGTTTCATGGTTAGAAATTCTCAGAATCAGAAGTCAGAGGTCAAAGGGCCCATAGAGAGACTTTAGAATGATGGATTTTAATTTTTTAAGCATTGGAATGATTTTTTCAAAACAATTTTAAATACAGAACAATAATTTTAAAAACATAAAGTGGAAGAGGTTTGGCTGAAGAAAGGATGGGGCACCCATAGCCTAGTTCTCACTTCTCCATCCCTGAGGCACCCCTACAGAAACTCAAGGACAGTTTGAAAACAGTAGAGTAATCAAATTTGCTTTTTTTCACAAATGAGGAAACAGCATCCCCAAAGAAAGGCATCATTCTGGAGATCACTCAGCTAGTCAGTGGCAGAGGCAGAATTAGCATTCAGGTTTCCTGATTCCTGACCTCAGAATACTGTCTACTACAGCACTTTCGTGTTGTGTGATGTTTAACACAGCTGGGAGGGTAAACAAAATGGACCTTATCAGATTGAACTGCAGACACTGACTTAGCGTCTATCTCTTTGGCTAGTAAAAGTGTCCCCTACCCTCCAAACCGCCCTAGAAATACCAGAGACAACTACAACGTCATCAGCCTTCCTCATTTCTATATGGGAGGTGGTAGATTTTAGAGGATACCAAAATTCTTTAATAATAGAGAGTCCTTATAGTCAGGACTAGCTACATAATTTATAGGCCCAGTGCAAAATGTAAATGTGAAGCTCCATGTTCAAAAAAACAGGAAAAAGTGCTATTAAAGGTTCTCAAATATAAAGCTTTTTTTCTTTCTTCTGCAGTCTCTCTCTCTATCTGTCATGCTGTTTTTAATTTGTTATTTAAACACCTGCACAGGCACAGGACTATTTGTGGAGCAAGTGCAGAACTTCATAAGTGGGCAGTGACTCTGCCCAGTGACTCGCTGCCAATGTGCATGACTCACTCACTACTGGGTTCTTCCTTACATCAGCTTCTGCACAGATAGATGCATCATGCTCTGTTCAGCTTGGAGGAAGTGAAACCAGACATTCCCATTCCCATGGGCAGGCTGCCCCAACCCGCTGTGGTCAGGCAACCATCAATAATATTACAACTCCTGCACAGTGTGTGCTAGGTGTCTGGATTGGAGTGGGCAATAGGCCCTGCTGAGTAACCTGCCAAATACACCATGGCACTGCTCACTTGGGGCAAGATTGCTGTTACCATGTCCAGCTGTAAGATTTTGCAGGGTATATGTGTATGATTCCAATTCTCCTTGTGCCCTGGCTCAGTTCTCTTGTGTGGAGAGTTGTAGCTATTACTGGGCAGGATAGAGAAGGGGAGGCTGGATGGGGCCCTGGGTACTAAGGGAGAAGGGAATGACAGCTAAAAACCTACCGCAGGGAAGTGGAGAGGTGGTGAAAAGTGGGACTGTGTGTTCTCAGAGATTCCAAACTCCCAGTGCATACTCGATTGTCCCATTGGATTTTGCATTTCACTTACAATAATATTCAAATTATTAAAAATTTCAAGACAGTGGCATTAAACCCTAAGTGTAGAGCACTCCTGAGCTCAAGGTCCTGTACAACTGCCCTAATCACCTGCTCATAAAGCCAGCCCTGCTCACAAAGAGGGGTTTCTTTTATCTTTATCAGGTGGTAGAGTGTAGTGGTTAGGAGCACAAGCTCTAGAATCAGACTGCCAGACTTCAGAATCCATTTTCCTTATTTCCAAATTCTGTGATGTTAGACAAGTTATTTAACCTTTTTATCCCTCAGTTTTCTCATTTGTAAAATAGGAATAATAAGATTACTCACCTCTTAAGTTTGCTGCAAGGTTTAAATACAATGATGCATTTGCATTGGTCAGAACAGTGCCCAGACATGGCACACATTCAGTAACTGTTTCGTGTTATCATTTATAGCTTGCCGGATTCAACATTTTTTAGACAGGTAACAGGTTTTATTTGCTCTGTATATGCTGTAGACCTGTGTTCCAAATGGTATTTACCCAGCTTCTACAGCATATAACCAGACTTGGTCTCCAGTGGCCTCTCAGGCTTAAGGGGAACTCCACTAGATCTGTACAAACAAAGTGAACCCAGTGAGGTTTCTCTGGTAGAGTGTTTTCCTTCACAGGCTCAGCCTCCATCCAAGTCAGTGTTTGGCCTCACTGTGCCAGGTCTCAAGACCACCAAATTCAGCCTCAGGGACAACACATCCACTACTGCTGCTTGTCCAACACCAACAGGTTCTTAGAAAAGGAATACCCTATTGTCTCATAAATCATGGTCCCTGGTCATTTGGTTACCAGAAACAGCTATGTAAGTGAATCTCTGGGGTCTCTACCTCAGTCCTGCTGCACTAGTGCCAGCCCTTAAAGGCATGGACATTCTAGGGGACTTGGAGTCAGAACAAGATTTTTAACCAGTGGAGCCTAATCCAGGCCTTTAGGGGGTAACAAGACCTCTTAAAGTGAGAGGATGAGGTGGAGGGCAGGGACTCTATGAGATGTGTCAGCAACTCTGTCCCCTTGTGTGTTACAAGAAGATAAATACTGACTTCTCTCTGCATCTGCTGGTGACAGTAGCAGGAAAAGCTGAGCCTTGCATTCCAGGGGGCTCTCAGCACATCTGCATGCCTTCCTCTGCCCCCAGCACACACTCAGGGTGGGCTCAGTCAGCTTCCCTGATGGAGGAGGGGCTGCTCCAGCTATTCTGGGATGGGCATCCCTCCCTGGCATTGTTCAGGGTAGTGGTGCTCAGAGCAGCACCTAGCCCTGGGCTCTCTGATGGAAGGACCCTGCCAAGACAGTCCCCAGGCTGGATCTGGGGACCTGAGCAAATGAGCAGGTACTGGGGAAAGGATAGTTTGGGGGGCCTAGTGGCAAGATGCTATAGCCCCAAAGGCAGGACAGCAGAGTCAACTGGCTGTGTGGTCCTCAGCTTCGATCCATGGCAAGGACATCCCAGAGAGTCCTTTGGCCCACAGCTGACACTTCTCCTGTCAGCCCACTGGGCTTCTTGGAGGAATCCAGTCAGCAGCATTGGATTCAGGGAGGAATGTTCCAGACCGGCCTCCTGGGTAGTGAATGGCCTGCTGGCCAAACCCCCATGGGTCAGGAAAACTGGCTGGTATAAACCTGGTATTCACTGCAAGGGCCCCGAAGCTTGGAACTGGCTGAGGTCTATCTCACATTGCATGAGTGACAATCTAAGGGTAGAGTTCTGGGACCCAGGGCACTAAGAAGGGGCAGTAGGGAGAGATACCAGGCTTCTGAGGAGTAAGCAGCCATCTCGCATAATTCTTAAAACATGACTAGGATGAGATTTAGTAGAAAACAGAAATAACCAAGTCCATCAACAAACATTTTCTGTGTGCACATCATGTGCACTGACTTATTCTTGGCTGTGTAGCAGTACAGGAAAGGGAGTGGGGAGGGGGTGGGAGATGCCAAAGGAAATAGGAGACATGGCTCTTCCTCTTGGGGAACATTAAATATGGGACTCAGAAGAGAAAATGTTTCAGCGCTTGACGAAAATGTCAAATAGAAATTGGTTTTACTTGAAAAGTAATATGTAAAATGATTCTTTCAAATTCAGTAAGTTTCCACTTCCATTTTAATTTTAGAGATGTGTTCCTACTTTCAAAAGTAACCTCAATTCATAACAATGAAGGTGTTAATTTCTCTTCAGTAAGAATTGTCACCTTTTCCACACATGCTGGTTGACCTTGATAACTAATTGAATTATCTAAAATTACTTTTTCCTGAGTATAAAAGAATTACGCACTCATTATTGAGAAACTGGAAAATATGGAGAAGTAAGGGGAACATATAAATTGATCAATCTCAGTACCTAGAGACAATCACTGTTAGTACTTTGGTGTCCTTTTAGTCTTCCTTTTAAAATATATTCATGGTGTGTGTGTGTGTGTGTGTGTGTGTGTGTGTGTGTGTGTGTGTGTAAATGTGTTTGTAACAGAATAATAATATAATACTGTTTTTTACCCTGCTCTTTTTACTTAAAATATATTGGGAAAAATATGCACATCAATAAGCATTCTTTCCTTTGAGTTTAGTGATTGCATACTACAACAATGTATGGATAAACCTTGTTGACTAATCATTACCAAAGAGCTTTGAAAAGAGTGATAGGAAGAACGTATAGCTGACAACAGTTTCTATCAATGTGCTCAAAGCAAGAGTGAAATACATGATATGGAATTTGACTGCATTTTATTAAATGCAAAAATAAAAGCATAGGCTAAATGATGTTACTGGGAAGAATTCTATGATCAAATGATCTATGATCAAATCTCATGTAAACACAAAGGCTTTAAATGAAACTTGAGTTTGAACAGGTGGAAAAGAGAAATGACTGGAATTCTGAAAGATCTTACCAGACATTTGTCCTCAGATTATGCAGTGGAACATGCAGGTTACCTTGGCATAGGTGCTGAAACCAGCCTATCTCACCCCAGTAAATGTCCACCCCTGAGTCTATAGCACAGGCTGAGAGCAGTCAGGTGGGAGGTGAGGGGTAGAAGGACATGTGCATGATCTGGAGCAGAGGGCCAACTATGTTAAGAATAATGGGTCCTTATGGATATGGTACAGGGGAAACTTAAGTCTTCCAAGTCACAGAGGAGCAGGAAAGCAGACCAACTTGACCAAAGGAGGAATATGACACAAGAAGTGATCAGTAGTGGGAGTTGCAGAATAGATTAATAAAGACACTGGAACTGATAACCCTTTTGATACTTGGAAAATAGGTTAGACAGGACCCTGGCCTTGGGGACTGAAAGTGAGAGAAATCTAAGCAGGACAGAGAGGTAAGTGGGGAGTGAATCTAATAAGCATGACCATCCAGTTGCCCTACTATAGTGATAGCATAGAAGAGAAGAAGCAGCCCAGAGAGAGATAAGAAGAAAGATAAATCCAAGGAGGATTATTCACCTCTGGAATGAACTTTACCATCACACTGGAATTCCCTCCCATAGTTACCAAATGACAACTAGGACAAAACTCCTAAGACATAAACTCAGGGACCTAACAGATATTCTGGCTCAGTCCCTTCTTTCAAGCTGTTGAAGATTTAAGTTCCTGGCACTCTGAGTTGTCACAAAATCAGGATAGGCAATTTGCAGTTATCCCAAGGGGCAAAACCAATTCACACCATTTAAAATTCATTTAAAGCCATGTTTAATTAACATAACATTTAATTCTACTTTAATTACTTTTAAGAACCCACATATTGCTTCGGGGAATTAGTAAAATTAGACAAAATTAGCATGTCATAACATGAAGCATGTTGGGAATCATTAGTCTAAACCATCTGGATAGATGACTGTCTCCTTTATAGTTGATTATTGTCCACATTGAAAACCCTATTTCTACCCACCCTCTCTTCCACCTACCTCCAGTAGGCATTCTCTTGAGAGCTGGGAGTTCTTTGTTTGTCCAACAACAGTGTTCACTTATCTTTAAATTCAGCCTCAGATCAATCCAAAGGCAAGACAGTTTCAGTTTCCTCATATATAACCTAAAGGTAATCACAGTTTCTTTCTCTCTAGGTTATTGTGGAGACTCAATAAGATTATATATACAATTGGTATTAATGAAAAAATTGCCATTACTAGTAGAACTTATACCTGGGGGAGATGCTGGGCAGTATGTTTTCATTTAAATAATGGAAAAAGCAGAATGCAATAAAGATAACGACCACTAACAGGAGACAGCTTTGGGAGGCTTTGCAACTCTGTTCTATGAAAAAGACCTAGTGGATAGTAGAATTAGAATTATTCTTAACTGAAGGCTATGATCTCCTTATCCATACACACAAGACATAAACATCACCTATAATTCCTCACAACATCTGTTGTCTGTGTGGTGTCTTGGTCTCAGGCTCCAGAAAAGCCCACAAGACATCTTCAAAACCATAGAGCCCATGTGAGTGGGAAAGCCTAAACAGGAGAATGCAAAACCTTGGGAATGAGATATCACTACTTCTTCGAATGTGATTGGAAGTAATAAATGGCAAGGTGGTGGCAGATGAACATAGATTCAATTCAGCGTAAAGGAAGAGCCATCCTCTTCAAGGATCAGATATAACTTCCAATGTCCAGTGCCCGAAGTTGGGGCTTTGTTATTTCTGCTTCAACAGAGGTAGGATAATTCTGGTAGCTTTCAATCTCATTAAGTGCTTTCTTATCCTCTCCCTCCAATTCAATTTTCCCTCATTTCAATTTTTTAAATTTATCATAGAGAAATTTAATATAGTGGGAAGAGCAGGGGCTCTGAATCTAGGCAGGCTTAATATCTAAGCTACTTGAAGTTTTTGTTGCTATGAATCCATGAGCTTTCCTATCCTTTTTGTCCGTTTCCTTGTCTCTGACCTGATCCCCTAACTACTTCTCTTTTTCATGACCCTCTTTGGTTTCTAGGTCCCTGTCATTTCCATTAAGAATCAGTTTATTGGCAAGAATGTGGAGAAACTGGAAAGTTCAGTTTCCAGTTGTGCGAATGCAAAATGGCATATCCACTGTATAAAATGGACAGTCCCTCAAAAGTTTAAACAGGGTTAACATATAACCTAGCATTTCCCTTCTAGTATATATAGCCAAGAAAAGTGGAAATATATCTCCACACAAAAATTTGTACAATAATTTTCACAAGAACATTATTTACAATAGCCAAAAGTTGAAAAGAACCCAACATGTTTATCCATGTCCATCAGTGGATGAATGGATAAACACACTGTGGTACATCTATACAATGGAATATTATTCAATCATAGGAAGGAATGGTGTACTCATACATGCTGCATGAACAAGTCCATTCTTGGATTGCTATAAAGAACTACCTGAGACTGGGCAATTTATAAAGAAAAGAGGTTTAATGGACTCACAGTTCTGCAGGTTGTATGGGAAGCATGGCTGGAGAGGCCTTAGGATACTTATGATCATGATGGAAGGTGAAGGGGAAGCAGGCACATTCTACACGGCAGAAGCAGGAGGAAGAGAGAGCCAAGGGGGAGGTGCTACACACCTTTAAACAACCAGATCTCATGGGAACTCACTCACTATCACAAGAACAGCAAGGAGGAAGTGTACCCTCATAATCCAATTACATCCCACCAGGCCCCTCCTCCAATATTGGAGATCATAATTCAACATGTGATTTGGGTGAGGACACAATCCAAACCATATCCAGGAATGAAGTACTGATACATCCTGCAACATTATGGCTACATATTGTATAATTCTATACTTATGTGAAATGTCCAGAACAGGTAAATCTATACAGAAAGTAGATTAGTGCCTGCCAGAGGCTAGGGCAGGGAGAGAAATGGAAGTGACTGATTATGGATACAGGGCTTCCCTTTGGGATGATGAAAATGTTCTAAAACTAAATTGTGGTGATGATTGCATAGGTCTGTAAATACGTTAAAAATCTATGAGCTGTATATGATAAATGGGTGAATTTTATGGCATGTGAATTATATCCCAATAAACCTATTAAAGGAAAAAGAAATGTCACATCATCAGTGCTAGCAATCAGGGCAATGTGGATTGAATTACTATGACTAGATTAAAATTTAAGGTTTCCTGTAAGACTGTGGTTGGACAAACATCCCAGAAGGATGGCACCTAAACAAAATTACTTTCATGGGTTTAAGCAGGAAAGAGTCTGTTAAGTTTGCTAACCAATTTGGGCATTCCGATATATATGAATTCAGAGGCTGCACTCCTAAACCCTTATGCTCTCACTTCTAACTTTTATATGCACAATTATTAAATAAATAGATTTCCTTAAAAAGAAATCTATATAATTTGCTACAAAACAGAAAATGAAAAAAAACAACTCACAGAATGAGAGAAAAAACTTGAATATAATGTGTCTGATAAGGCTCTTATAAATATCCAAAATATATAAAGATATATGAGATATATCACTTCATACTCACAAGGATGGTTATAATCAGACATATAATAACAAGTGTTGGCAAGGATTTGGAGAAACCAGAACTCTCATACATTGCTGGTGAGAATGTAAAATGGTTCAACCACTTCGAAAAATAGTCTGGCAGTCCCTCCAAAGGTTCAACAGAATTTCTATGTGGACCAGCAATTCTACTTCTCAGTACATATCCAAAATAATTCATTACATAGATATACACATAAACTTGTATATAAATGCCCATAGCAGCATTATTCATAGTAACCGAAAGTCAAAAATGACTCAAATGTCTATCAGCTGGTGAATGGATAAACAAAATCTGTCATATTCATACAATGGAATATTATTTGGCAATAAAAAATGAAGTGCTGCTATATGCTACAACATGGATGAACCTTGAAATCATTATGCTAAGTAAAAGAAGCCAGACACAAAAGACCACATATTGTATGAATCCACTTACATGAAATGTTCAGAATAGGTAAATCCATGGAGACAGAAGGTGTATTAGTGGTTGCTATGGGCTGGGGATGACGAGAATTAGGAGTGACTGCTAAAGGATGTGGATTTTGGGGAAGGATGTTGAAAATATATTAAAATTGACTGTGGTAATGGCTGCACAACTCTGCTAATATACTAAAAACCATTAAATTGTGCAAAGCAAATAGCCAGGTTTGATCTAAATATGTGAACTTTCTCAAAAAGGCTATTATTTAAGAAAATAATCAGTGTATCTAGCTATGACTAGGTGTTATTATAAATAGTGTCATTTTAGGAGCCATGGAATGTTTCTCTGGGACTGATACTTCCAACCAGAAGGAAATAATGGAATATTTGCTTCATAGAAGCAAGTTCTACCCTAAACAAATTCTCTCTGCTTCTTAAGTGATATAAGGTAAAATTCTTAATTATTTTTAAATACCACATTCATGTAGGAAAACGTTTTAAAATGGCAGTAAACAGTCAGACTCCACTCTTGATTGGAGTGGCAAGGATTTGTGAACATGTTTTCAATCCACCACATCAAATATTTTTTTGTTTAATGACTGCATGATATTTCATAGTATAAATGCATAATAATTGAATCGGTCTACTATTGATGGACATTTAGCTTGTAGTCCATCTTTTGCTACTGCAACGATGTGTAATACATATCCTTGTGTGTAAGTCTTTTAAAATATGTTTAGGTATATCTGTACTGTAAATTAATCAAACTGGAGTTGCTGGACCCAATACAGTGTGATTTCAAAGAGTTTACACCTCCATCAACAATATATGAGAATATTTTCTCATATATTAATTATATTATCATAAATTAATATATTATCAAACCTCTTAATCTTAACATTTGGAGTATTTAAAGACATGTTCAGTGTTCTGTGAACTGTTGCTCATTTTCTTTTGCCCATTGTTTGAATAGGTTGTTGGTCATTTTTCTTATTGACTGCTAGGGACTTTCCATATGTTAAGGAGCTTGGTCTTTGTAATAGGTGTTGCAGATATTTCACACCCTCCTTGCCAAGCTTTATATTTTAAACATTGATTATAGTAGAGCTTCTTTTTCTATAAAGAAGTCTTCAAAGTTTTCAAGAAGAAATTTTTGTTTATTGATTTTCTGTATTGGTTTTCCGTTGTCCACCCTATTGACTTCTGCTCTTACTTTTATTATTTCCATCCTTATGCTTGCTTTGGGTTTATTTTGCTCTTCTTTTACTTGTTTCTTGAGGTGAGATTTTAAATTATTGATTGGAGACTATTTCCTCTTGGCTAAAATAAAAAATTATTGCTGTAAATTTCCTGCTTATCACTGTATTACCTGCATCCCAAAATTTTTGTATGTTGTGTTTTCATTTCATTTACTTCAACGCATTTATTTACTTCCCTTGAGGCTTTCTTTTTGGTTGATGAATTACTTAGAAAGATGTTGTTTAGTCTCCAATCTGTTTCAAAAATGTGCTGTTATTTTTTCTGTATTTATTCCATTGTGGTAAGAGAGCATATACTCTTATGATTTCGATTTTTTAAAACTTGTTGATATTTGTTTTATGTTCCAGGAGATGGTCTATCTTGGTGAATGTTCCATGAGTGCTTGAAAACAATGTGCATTCAGCTGTTGTTAGGTGGAATACTCTATAAATGTCAATTAGATAAAATTGATAGTACTGTTCAGACCATCTATATTTTTACTGATTTTCTACCTGCTTGCTCTATCAATTACTGGCAGAAGAGGTGTTGAAATCTCCAGATATAATTGTGGACTTGACTATTTCTCCTTTCTATTCTATAGTTTTTGCTGCACATATTTTGTATCTCTGTTCTTTGTTGTATGTAGGTGTAAGATTGTTACATTTTTCTTGTTAATTGACCCTTTTATCATTATGTAAGGTCCCTCTCTGTCACTGGTAATTTTCTTTGCTCTGAGGATGTATTAACATAGCTTCTCCTGATTTCTTTTGATTAATCTTTGTATGGCTTAACATTTTCTGCTTACTTGCAACCTACCTATACTGCTACAAGAAAAGCAAGTGTCTTTTAAACAGCATGTAATTGAGGATTTAAAAAATCCACTAGCACTTTGGGAGGCCAAAGTGGGTGGATAACTTGAAGCTAGGAGTTCGAGGCCAGTCTGGTCAACATGGTGAAACCCTGCCTCTACTAAAAATGCAAAAAAAAAAAAAAAAAAAAAAAACACCAGGTGTGGTGGCCCGTGCTTGTAATCCCAGCTGCTTGGGAAGCTGAGGCAGGAAAATCACTTGATCCCAGGAGGCAGAGGTTGCAGTGAGCTGAGATCAGGCCACCGCACTCCAGCCTGGGTGTCAGAGTGAGACTCCGTCACCAAATAAATAGATAAATAAATGAATAAATATCCACTAGCGAATCTCTTTTAATTGATGTATTTATACTATTTATGTTGAATGTAATTATTGCTATGTTAGGGCTTAATTACACTATTCTACTGTTGGTTTTCTGTTTATTCTCTCTGTATTTTGTTTCTCTATTTTCTTTTTCCTGACTTCCTTTGTGTTTATTTAACTTTTTTTCCCTCTTTTTATTAGAATGCTATTTTCATTTATCTGCAGTATTTTGATTTCTTCTTGGCCTTTTGGCTATGATCAAGTGTAGTACCTATAACGTTTCTGAGTATATCTCTTTGTATAACTTCCTCACTAGTTGCATTGGTTATTACATTATATATGCATGACTTATGTAATTATGCTTGTGCCAGTATTTTACCTGTTCAAGTGATACATAGAAAATTTACCTCTCTTCACATCTTTTTATCCTCTTCCATATAATATATGATTGTATTAAATGTTTTCTTCACCACAACTACATTAGAGAGTGTTCAATTATATTTATCCATATATTCTCTCTTTTTGTTTTTTATTCCTTCCTGATATTCCAAGATTTTAAAAAATCATTTCTATTCTCTTTGGAGAACTTTTTAAGCCATTCTTTAGGGTAGGTCTGGTTAAAAAAAAATCTTAGATTATCTTCATTTGAGAAGGTATTGATATTTTTTCTTTCTTGAAGGATTTTTTTTACTATATATAGATTATTGACTTGACAGTTCTTTTCTTTCATCACTTGAAAAATATTGTGCCACTTTCTTGCACCTTCTGTCGTTTCTAATGAGGAATTCCCTTTAGTTCTAATTGGTATTCCCCTATAAATGTCATTTTTCTCCATTGGCTTTTAAATTGTTTTCTTTGACTTTAGTTTTCTGAAGTTTAATTATGATGTGTCTTTGCATGAATACCTTTGAATTTATCTTGTTTAGGGTTTGCTCCACTTCTTGAATTCGTTGGCTTGTGTCTTCTGCCACATTTGGGAAATTCTTTAAAAATATTTATTTCATTTTATAATTTACAGAAAGGAATGGGTTCTCGCTATTTTGACCAGGCTCATCTCAAACTCCAGGCCTCAATCGATCCTCCTACCTTGGTTGCCCAATGGGCTGAAATTGCAGGTATAAGCCACTACACCTGGCCTGAATTTGGGCAATTCCTGGCCATTATATATTCAGTCTTTTCACTTTTTACATAAAGCTTTACACTTTTAAGTTTTTCCCACTCTTCTGAGATTCCAATGACCAGAATGCTAGTTATATATATATTTATATATATATATTTTTTTAAAGAGAGAAAGGAAGAGGAAGAGATTTTAGAAAAAGAGAAAAGGAGAAAGAAAGAAACAGCAAAAGAGAGAAAAAATGAAAGAGAAAGAAAGAGGAAGAGATTTTAGAAAAAGAGAAAAGGAGAAAGAAACTGCAAAAAAAAGAAAAAAATGAAAGAGAAAGAAAGAGGAAGAGATTTTAGAAAAAGAGAGAAAAGGAGAAAGAAAGAAACAGCAAAAGAAAGAAAAAAAGAATGAAAGAAAGAAAGACAGAGGCAGAGAAAGAGGGAGAGAGAATGGGATTCTTGTTTTATTGCCCAGGCTAGAATACAGTCTAAAAATGGGTATTAAAAACCTCTTTTATGCCAATAATTGTGTTTAACAATGGAGACAGGAAGGAATAGGGGATGAAAA
>CAUYQU010024790.1:0-19465 GCA_963574635.1 Cheracebus regulus | reverse complement strand
TCAATCTTCTTGCTGGTCTTGTCATTCCTAAACCCAAAGCGCTCCATGGCCTCCACAAATATTCATGCCTTCTTTCACCTTGCCAAAGACTGCATGCTTGTCATCCAACCACTCAGTCTTGACAGTGCAGATGAAAAACTGGGAAGCGTTTGTGTCTGGTCCAGCATTTGCCATGGACAAAATACCGGGACCTGTATGCTTTAGGGTGAAGTTCTCATCATCAAATTTCTCCCCATAGATGGACTTGCCACCAGTGCCATTATGGTGTGTGAAGTCACCACCCTGACACATAAACCCTGGAATAATTCTGTGAAAGCAGGAACCCTTATAACCAAATCTTTTCTCTCCAGTGCTCAGAGCACGAAAGTTTTCTGCTGTCTTTGGAATCTTGTCTACAAACAGGTCGAAGGAGACACAGTCCAACGGCTCGCTGTCAATGGTAATGTCAAAGAACATGGTGGGGCTACCCATGGCTAATAGTACAGGGCATCCGGCGGTGGTGGCGGCATCTGCAAAGCCCATTTTTATTGAGCAAATCCTGACTTCATTATTCCCCGGGTAAGCGACTCTGGGTAAGTCCCCTCTGAGCTTGCTTCCCCAAATATAAAGTGGGGGGATAATACTTGGCAAAGCTATTGTGAGGGTTAAACAAGATGGCATGTGTAAAGCACACAGCCATCAGTAAGGGCTCAATAAATGGTGGCTATTGCCGGGTAGCAACCGGTCAGGAAAAAAGAGAAAAACAAGTCTCTCCTCCCTGCTATTCCATATACACACCCATCCTGCTTCCCTCCTGTCTTCAGGCTCTTTAATAAAGCTGGAAAACCTGAACCAGCAAAAATAATCTCCTTCAGTAAACTCTTGGGAGAGAACTATCTTCTATATCAACAACACACCCTTGGCTCAGCCTCCAGTGGACCAGCCCCAAGTCGGAGGTCTGGTTTTTCTTTTCACCGCATCCAGATATTTACAGTGTAAACCTTGGATGATGAACGGCAGGGTTTGTGGTGGGGTGGGTGGGGGGGGTGGGTGCAGGAGCACAGCCAGTGCCAAGAAACCTCAGGAAGGAACTCACACTGGGTCTCCACACAGTAACGCACACTGTTGTGGAATGGAAGTGTAGTCTTCCATCAGAATGCTTTGTCAGCTGCGAGAGAGAAGAAAGGGGTCTTCTCAGCAGTGAGGTGGGCCCACAGAGGCCGAGTCTCGGAAAGTAGCCTGCTAAAGACACAAGTTCAAGTTCAAGCTCTATCTTAACCTTTCTGTCTTCATGGAAAAAGAAGGAATATTATTGGATGCCTCAACTCCCACTTTTTAAACTTCAGCTGAACTGGACTCCCGAACTGATGACCCCCCAAATGCCTCAGAGTTGGCAAGGTATACAGAAAAGAGTTAGAGCTAGAAGTAAGCAGAGTACATCTGAGGAACAGTAAAGACCTAGATGGGTCCTAGGAGGGAAACGAGAGATATGGGCAGATAGTATTAGGCTGAAGCGATAGTCCAAGGGCTAAAAATTGCTCATTCAGGAGTCTGGCCATGATCTGATACTCAGTGGAAAATCAATCCAGGAGAAATTCATGGTGAAAGTTGTGCTTAAGGAAGATTAATTGGATGGTGAAGTACAGACTGAGGCTGTGGTATTCAAATGGGTGATGACAGTCGGAAGGAGCACAGTGCAAGAGATATTCTGAGATGCACATGGTAGCATGTGCCTGTAGTCCCAGCTACTCGAGAGGCTGAGGCAAGAGGATCGCTTGAGGCCAGGAGTTTGAATCCAGCCTGGACAACAGAGTGAGATCCTGTCTCTAAAAAAGAGAGGGAGAGAGACCCTGAAGGAAGAATTAATAGGATTTGGTCAAGATTCAGTGTCAAAAAGGAAGAGGGAGGGGTCCCAGGGATATTACCAATCAAGAGGCTGTGGGGGGAGAGAGAGAGAGAGAGCGAGCATGAGAGCCCTCAACAGAGACCAGGAAGTCGAGAAAGGGAGATGAGGTTTTTGACTTTGACCTGTTCAGATGACAGTTGGTCACACAGATTACTATGTCTATTAAACAATTCCCAATGCAGACATCCCAAGTCTGGGCGTGGGAAACAAAAGAGGCAGCAGACAAGGCAACATAATTTGGTTAAGACCACTCTTTCCCAAACTTCAGTCATCTGTATACTGCTTTCATGACTTTAGCTACATGTCTGACACCTACGCTACTCTACCCACTTAGTATTTTTCTTTAAATAAACTTCTTTTCTAAAACTTTAGCATGACTTTAAACAATAATACCCTTGAAACCACCAGTTTTGTATGTTAGTTATCTTTTCTTCTAAAATACATTAAAATAAATGTATAACTATCAAACTTAAAAAATGTCCAGCCAGGTACTACCTGAAATTATTTCATGTTTCACTAGTGACCTAAACACCACCCTTAGGAAAACATCAGCTCAGACACAAGTCATCAGGGACCAGGTCATTTCAAGGAGCCTGATGTCTGAGCAATGGGCCTTTAAATACATTCCCTTCCCCTACATCAGCAATTTACTTCTCTTTAGGGGAAAAAAAATCTTTACCCGTCTACGTCAAGCTGTACTGAAAATAGAGACGGAGAGAAGATGCCCTGACTATCAGGGTGCCTGGGGAGGGGTTGCTCACACCTCAGGCATCTTGGGCTCCACCAACCTGGTGAAGGATCCCCTCACATCGCAGTCTGGTCACTGTGGGGCCTCAAAATCCTCTCAATAGAGCTCTAAGGAAAGAGTCCCATAACGGGAGCTAACCAAGAAACTTAGAGGCTAAATTGCTGCCTTCCTCTTCCCTTTCCTTCCCTCATCCACCCCCACTCCCCTAGCTCCCTTCCAAATCTGAGCTGGGCTTAGCATAAGAGGAGCATGACTCATAGAAACCAAGGACTGAGCAGGAGAGGCCTGGCTGCCAGGATTCCTCCCAAGCTGACAATGAGCAGACCCAGCAGCTCCATCCCCAGCTCATGGCATTCTCAGTACTCCAAAGGCTTTGGGGGCCACAGGGTGACAAACATTCCCTGAGGAAAGGTCAGAAGAGCCCACAGGGTGACAAACATTCCCCAAGGAAAGGTCAGAAGACCAGAAAACGGTAAAGAATTTATGTGAAGGAAAGAAGACTGTTCATTCAATGGTGGTAGAGTTCAGATCCTGTCTCCCCTAATGTCTTTTCTAAATTCTTTTAGGCCCCCAGTGCCTGCCTACATAGTAAAATAATCATAATAGTAATAATTGTAATAATTAGTAATGTTTACAGGGAAATAAATATGTGCCAGGAACTGTGCTAAGTGTTTTTTAGT
Organism: Cheracebus regulus; assembly: GCA_963574635.1. Lineage (NCBI taxonomy): Eukaryota > Metazoa > Chordata > Mammalia > Primates > Pitheciidae > Cheracebus > Cheracebus regulus. The sequence continues at coordinate 16,152 of CAUYQU010024790.1, read as the reverse complement.
ACTATCTTATTTCATTTTCACAAAGACCTTAATGAGGCAGGTACACTTACTGAACCCACTTTAGAAATGAGGAAACTGGGGATCAGAGAGATGAAGTAAATCTCCCAAGGTTACGTCACACAATAAGTGGGACAGCCTGGATTCAAGACTAGGCACCTGGTTCCAGAGCCCCTTAACCATTCTGCTCGTTTTACCCACAAAACCTTCTGAAGGATGTTGATGCTGACTGGACCAGACATAGATCCCTGACTCAGGGCAGAAAACCCATAGGTTGGCCAGCAGTCTAAGGGGTGACCTGACTTATCAGTCAAACATGAATACAATGACACAGAGAATCACTCAGATGGTCTTTCCTGTGGATTCTGAACATGAGACAAGGAGAGGACCTTCAGTCAGTAATGAGGGCAAAAGCAGGCACACACACACACACACACACACACACACACACACACAACACACACACACACACACACACACACACACACACACACACACATACACAGAGGCAGAAGCCATGAGGCAGGCAGTATAAGAGCCTTGAATGAGCAGAAGTTATGGAGTGGGAAACAGAGAGAAGTTACAAGCAGCAGCAGGAACAGGAGCTTTGGAATCAGAGAGTAGGAGAATTATGAGTCAATCATTTTAACTACTCCCTTGCTGACATCCCCACCTTTCTTAACTCATTGCCCATCCTTCATCCACCTTGCAAATCCCCAAGTAACGTTTAAATCAATCCAAATGTCTACCCTTTCTGCTCCTACTCCATGATTGCTAGGCAGTCCTTGGTGAAAATTTCCAACCATGCAGCTGGAACCACTATGAACATACTGGGCCTTTGGTACAGCTGGGCAACCCTTTTGTTTTCAGTCTCCATTGGGCTCTCTCTTCCATTTTTTCCAGTGGCTCTCTGAACACTTCTATCATCTACAAACCTCTAGCCTTGCCACATCCCTTTCAGTCAATTTCACAGAGAGAAAGCCATCAGTCAGTAACCTCCCATAACCAAATCTGCACATTCACTCACCGCATCCACACTTTCTGCCTTCCCTCTTGTGCTACCCCCAACCAAGACTGACACCTCCATCCTGGCTTACACTCTGCGAGTTCCATCTCCTCCCACCATCTCAGGGACCTCAAGCCTCAACCGTCTCTTCCCTCGCCTGTGTCTCCCATCTCTCCCTCTCTACTGTCAGCCTCCTCCCCATCAGCACTGAAGCATGCCCTCTCCACCCCTATAACCTGCAATCATCTGCTCACCCTTCCTTTTCACAGACAAACTTCTAGGAAGAGCTGTCTACACTTGCTATCTTCATTTCCTCACTCTCACTCTTCAACCCAATGTAGTCTGACATACAGTTCTACCACTCCACGAAAATAGTCTCACCAACAATTCCTTATAGCTGACTCCCATTGCTGTTTACCAGATCTTTTATACTGACATCTCCAAAGCACTGCCACCATTGGCCGCTGCCTCCATCTTGAAACATTCTTGTAGCTTGGCTAGTATGATGCTGTGCTCTCTCCTGATTTTTCTCCTGCCTCGCTGGTTGCTGCTCAGCCTCCTCATTAGACTCTTTTATCTGTGACCATACATGTTGAGGGTTCTTGAGGCTTGTTCCTAGGCCTTCTTTTCTTCCCACTCTACAGATTCTCCCTGCACCGTCTCCCAAGGTTTCGATTACCATCTATAAACTGATAACTCTCAAAGTTATATTTCCAACCAAATATCTCCTGAGCCTCAAATCCATATAACCAATTTGCACTTGAGTGTCCCACAGACAACCTAAATTTGACATGCTCAGAACTGAACTCATCATCATTCTGATGAAGCCTATTCCTCTTCCTTTTTGCCTATAATAGCTAACATTTATCGAACATTTTCTATGCTCCAGATACAGTTCAAAGCATTATATATATATATATATATATATATATATATATATATATATATATATATAATTTCACCTAATCATTATAAGGAAGGTAGTGTTAATATTCTCTTTTTAGGTAAGGAAACTGAGACACAGAGAGGTTAAGGAACTTGTCCAAGGTAACACAGTCAATCAGTGGCAGAGGCAGATCTGGAATTCAAAATCCAGAAAGGCTGGCTTCAGAGCCACTACTGTTAACCATCAACCTTTTCTCCCATCACTGCTCCCCAGCTGTCCAGGCCGGAAACGGAGGTATCATCCCTGATGCCTGAATTTCTTTCATTGTCCACGTCTATCTATTCTTCCTTCTAAACGTGCCTCAGATCCATCCATTTATTCCCATCTCCATCACAACTATCTTAACCAGGTCACCTGCACTCCCTGCCTCCAACATCACAACTTCCTAACCCACCTTCTATATTGCTTCCACAGTGATGTTTCTGAATGGCCAACTATCCCATAGTCCCCTGCTCCCTTCAGGATAATGTTCAAGCCCCTTTACATGGCTTACATGGTTCTTCATGACCTAGTCCCTGCCTGGAGAATCTGAATCTCTAGGCTCAGATTCTCCCACTCTCCTCTACATCCTAAATTTCTGCAACTTCCTTCCTTCCCATCTGCCTTCACCTGGCTACCATATACTTATCCTTCAGTCCTCTGTTTAGATGAAGGAATATTCCTCTAGGAGGCTGGCCTTGGCTCCCCAACTCTAGCTTAGCTGCCATTGCCTTATTACCCTATACTCAGCCTTGTCAGAACACTATTCATGCCCTATATTATTTGTTTAATCATTTTTTTCCCCTACTAGACTCCAAGTTCTGTGAGACCAGGGACATTGTCTGTTTTGCTCATCTCTGCACCCTATGGTATAAACCATATCAAAGCCTTCTCTCTTCACTCTCCTTGTCCAAGATATATTCAGTGGTCAGAGGAATCGTCCCTGGGGCCAGCAGCCTGAATCAGGTCCTGTGCTCCCAAGCCAAAGATATGTTTCCTGACTTACCAGCTCAGACCTTCCTTCCCAGCAGTGGGGCCAAGAGCCAGTGCCTTCCCTTCATTCCATTTCCTGGACCGGACTTGCACTGTGAATTTCAGTTATCACTTGACTTTTAGAACCAGAGTCGAGCTATGTCTTAGTTACTGACTCTTTTAATAGCTTTGTGAGATCAATGGGAATGCAACGGAAATAACAATGATGACTCACCCAGCCCAACTCTCCTGCCTTCACCACTCTGCACAGAATCCAATCCCAACACTGTCAAGTCAAGTGCCATTCTGGATGAGGTAGCAGCAGCTCCTTGGATATCTGATCAATCATTCATGGGAGAAGAAGACGCCAAGAAGACCTCAGGTGAGCTGCTAGTCTGACTCTATGGTCAAACACTCTGTGTGCTTGAAGCCGGTGAAACACAGACAGATAGAGACAGGTAGAGCAGAATGGTGAACTTCCAAGGGGAAGGGGACTCCGGCTAAAAAATGGGTGCATAATGGGGCAGATCGCCTTAACAGTATCATCTAAAGAGACACAGGGATGGGCAAAACTCAGGTGGGCTTCCTCAACCCTTCTCATGCAATCCCCTCCTTCTTCACAACTTCATCAGCTAGGAGCAGGTCATGTTCATATGCTGTACCACAGTGGACAATTGGGCTATGATAGTCATTAGCACTGTTTCCCAAATATGCCCAGCTCTGTGCCTTGTAGGTACATGGTGAGATTTCACTTCGTGGCCCGGTACAGATGGATGGGGCCGTATGATGAGTTCTGGCCAATGGCACAGAAGTAAATATATGTGACTTACAGGCTGGAATATTTCTATGCTCTTAGGATGCCTGACAGGACTCTCTTTCCCTTTCCCATAATGACCAGCAACGTTCACAATGGTAGCTTCTGTGATCACCTGAGCTGTAAGCTAAGGCGACAAGGAGCAGAGCCCTCAGCTAACTCATCACAAACATAAAGCAAGACCAAAGAATAAACCTTTGTTGTCATGATCCACTAGGATTCTGGGGATGTTTGTTAGCACAGCACAAAGTTGTTCATCCTGACCAATAACACAAGGTAATCTTTCCTTTGGGGTTTGGCATTATTAGAAAAAAAAACCATGACTACCATACTGAAAAGAAAGGCAATAATTGATCAAAATGACCACAAAAAAATACTAAGCGTATTGGTAAGGGTAAGTTTTTAGCAATGTTCTGCATCATAATGTGGGTGGTGGGTTTATGAATGTTTGTTATATTAATATTATCACATTAACAAATGAGGCAAAAAACACTTGACTATAAATGTGATGATTCTCAGGATGCAAACAGCATTTCTGAAATACATGGCATAGTTCAAGAGTCTAAACCTGTCCATTCAAGGACACAAGTCCTAAGAGGTTCTAGGTCCTTTGGTCCAGGCCCAAGCCCAGGCCCTTCCTGGTGCCGCTCTGACTCTCCAGCCTGTAGAACTACTGATTTCTCTTCCTAAGGTTTCCCTGGTTCTCCCTCCACCCTGGCTACAGCCCCCTATTTCAAATTCCCAAATTACTGAGAACACGAGCTCCACCTTTTTGTTCTCCACAAGTGCTCCCAGACCTCTGCTGCTGCTAAAGAAAGGTGCTATGTGTTCTTGATGCCCATCCACCTGTAACTCCTGAACTCTCTTCTAGGAGGGAGCTCCTAACAGGACAGGATGTGGGGTTTGAGGTCAAAAAGAGCTCGGTTTGAATCCCAGCAACACAATTTACTTGCTATGTGATCTTATAAAAGTTCTTTTCACTCTCTGGTCCTCAATGTCTTCATCTTTAAAACAGAAACAATGATACTTAGAACTCAAGGGGTGGCTGTCTGCATCCTATGAGTCAGGCTGCAAGCAGAGAAACTGGCACACAAGTAGGCACTCAGTAGATGTTGCTTCACTTTTCCTTTTCTACTTTCTCCTCTTTTCAAAATGGCAGCTGACACATACTGCTGACTCAAACTCTAACCTCATTCTTTTTTTTTTTTTTTTTTTGGAGACAGAGTTTCGCTCTTGTTGCCCAGGCTGGAGTGCAATGGCACAATCTCAGCTCACTGCCACCTCCGCCTCCCAAGTTCAAGGGATTCTCCTCCCTCAACTTGCCGAGTAGCTGGGATTACAGGTATGTGCCACCACACCCGGCTAAGTTTGTATTTTTAGCAGCGAAGCGGTTTCTCTATGTTGGTCAGGTTGGTCTCGAACTCCCGACCCCAGGTGATCTGCTCGCCTCAGTCTCCCAAAGTGCTGGGATTACAGGCGTGAGCCACTGTCACTCATTCTTTTCTCTTGTTTTCATTTTCCTCTTTTTCCTTCCAGCTCAAACTCCCCCCCACCACACACACACCACCATCATCACTCTCACCATAGTAGACACCTTCATTCAAACTTGTCTCTCATTCACTGTCTAGTTCAGGGGCTTTAAAGTTTCTGTTTTGTTTCTTTTTGTTTGTTTGTATTTAGAAGTGGTACCTTCTTACAAACAAAAATCATCTCTAGATCTCTAACATATGAAAGACTGAATCAGAACTGCTCATGGCAGCCCCTGAAACACCTCTGTGGGATTCCCTAGGGCTCAATAGGTCACACATTAAAAACTATTGGGCTCTTTGCTCCTTCCAGAACATCAGACCACTGACTCACTGTCTAAATTTCTGGATGGAAACACGCCTAGAGATCTAGAGAGCTTTTTGACTCCCAGGGCTGAAAAGAACTCTGAAGGTCACGTAGGCCCCCAGGCTGACTGACAGGTGGTGGGCCCCAGAGCAGGGGAACCCACCTCCTATTCCCATCTCTAGGCTTCGGGAGCACAGCCTACCTCTCACCAAGCCCAGGAAGCAGCCTCCCCTAATCAAGTGTCAGGAGCTTGACAAGGCCGACTCAAAGCCTAACACAGCCACTTGGTAGCTGTGCAGCCTTGGTCAAATCACTCCTTCTCTCTGCAGCTCCATCTTCCCTCTGTCAAATAGGCTCACGATGCCTGCCTCATAGAAGCTTTGTGTAACTTTACCTGTATGTACCTTTATCTCTGCAGAACACTCATAGGCAGCACCTGGCTTTCAGACTTTCCAGGAGGGACACAGACAATGGTGGTGGGAAGGAAGATACGCACCTCACACATTTTTTGTTTTTCCAGGGAGGAGTGAGATTCACTCCCCTCCACAGAACCCTAATTCCTATTTATGAAAAGCCTCTGGCCTCTCACAAATCCCCTAGGCTTTTCCTAGCAAACAGGCAGCTTCTCAGTCCTGGCTGTACTAAGGGTCACCCCTCCCTGCCTCAAGGCCCTCCTTTTGTTCCACTTCCCCTCTCAACCACACAGCCTGAAGGGCTGCCCAGTTGGCCTTTTCTGAGAGAAAGTTTGGCAACCAGCATCTGAATGGAACCCATTAGTACCTGTTTGCACCACTAACGCGAACTCCCGCCCTGAGGCCCTAGAAACATTAAAGCTACGGAGTGTACCTCAGAACCCACTCTGCCTGGAACCAACCAGGTCAGTGGCCAAGACTCGTTCATTTTATTTCCAGGTTTCCACAACCCCCTCTCCTTCTAATGAGCTGCCTAGGCAACGGGCTACGCATTTAGTTAGCAATTGCACTTAACAGCCACAGATTGCCACTCTGGATGGTGCAGAAGCACATTTGGTTTAATAAGTGTGCTACCACTATGGTTTTCATATTTCCCTAGGCTGGAAACCACTTTGATAGGATAAAAGGCCCTTCAGACCACCTAGGTCACTCATTGCTGTTGCCCCCCTCCCAAGAGCAAAACAAAAGAGGGTTGCTGCCTAGGAGGAGGCTCCTTGAGGGCACAGCCATGGTTGTTTTTAAACTGAGAATCATTAGCAAAAGATTCATTCCTATCAGAAACAAAAATAGTGACAGGAGCATGTAAGAGACCCTGAAGGACTCCCAGGAATGTTGCTGTGTGAGGTCCAGAAAGGGCTGCCACAGCAGTATGTGACATGTGATGTATGTGGATGTGTTTGTGAATATGTGGGTATGCATGTGTGTCCTTTACTGAACAGCTTGCCTGAAAAACAAAAAAGGTCCTGCCAGTTATGTTGCTACAAAACAGCTGGAGGGGCACCCTAAAAGAAGTCCAAGCTGAGGCTCCTTTCAGTTGTCACTCAGGTGTGTCTTAACAAAGTCAAGGATTCTGTGGTTTTGATGCTAGTTAAAAATGGATGCCATCTACCCAGATGTTCAAGCCGAAAACCTGGAGGTCATACTGAACTCTTTTGTTCTACTTACTCCTCACCTCCAATCCATCAGAAAATCTCATCTGCTTTACTCCAAAACAGATCCTAAATCCATCTACTTCTTCCCCCTCCGCTGCCATCTGTGTGGCTCAAGTCACCATCAGCTGTCCTGTGAATCAGGCCTCCTTCCAGGCCTTCCTGCTTCCATCCTTGCTGCCTCACAGTCCATTCTCCACACAGCAGTCAGGGGGATCTTTTAAAAACGAAAGTCAGATCCTATGCCTCTTTTTCCTGTCATGGTAATTATGGAAGCACATGTTCAAGATGGAAGCTCCACCAGCCTGGATCACTGGGTGACTAAGAAGAACACGTCCCTCCCATCAATTCACATTGGACAGTTCCAACGAGTGAGAATTTGATACTGGTGGTTCCTGGAGCATAAGTTAGCCGATCCTGATTGATGCACTGAATTCACATGTATTTTGGGAGCAGGCATTATGGCTTCAACTGAGTCCTAGAGAAGTGTGAGACCCCAGAGGATTATCTTAATCACTGTTCTAGAAGGAAAAGGGAGCTGGCTGAGTGAGGTACAATGTTCAGAGGGTGCAATTAACCAAACTAGTTATGTACACTCCAGGAAGGGGCATCATATTGATGAAAGAAGTCAAGCAAGTAGGCTGCTCAGCAGTCAGGCAATTTGTACTGAAACCAGGGTAGAGGACAGGACTTTGGTCCTGGAGGAGAACTGGAATACAAAGAAGAGTGAGTAGGCAGAATTTAGTAGAAGTCAATATGGTTGAGGTGGTAGGGAAAGGGGAAAGAAAGGAAGAGAAGAGGAAACAACCTAGAGGCAGCATGGATCTCCAAGGTTTGCTCTTGGAGGTATCTGATCTCAGATCAAATTGGCAGCAAGTAGCCCCAGGGACCAATGCATGAGCCTAGCTGTTGTCACAAGTTCCCGAGCTCCTGGGTCTGCTGAAGCTAAATGGAAAATTTCCTGCCTCAGCTGGGATTGGCTCAGTGGCTGGAATGGTGAACCAATCTGTCCAAAATGAACCCACCTGGGGATAGCTAGGGGAAGCAGAGACAGTAGAAATGAGGAGGGGCTTGCATGTCATAACAATAGCTGACAGTTAGCCTATCATGTGCCAGGCACTGCGGCAAGGACGTTACATGCTCTCCCTATAATCCTCACACAAACCCCATAAAGTTAGTGCAATTTTATGTCCACTTAGAGACACTGAGCAACTTGCCTAAGATCATACAGCTAGTAAATGTCAGAGCGTAATTTGAAACTAGGATATCTCCTCCCCAACCTATGCCTTTAACCACTTTATTTTTTTCTCTTTTCCCTACTCCTTAAATTTATGTATTTGTTTTCCTTTCTCCTAGTTTTTGATCCCACCTTATTTCCTTCCACCTGCTCAATTCCTTCTCCTGACACTCCCCTACTTGACATGAAAAAAAATTAAATGCACCTTGACGTGTCATCTATTATTATTTTTTCTGTCATCCATCTTCTGGCTCAATGTCTCAGCATTTCAGCTTATCATACATTGACCACTGACAGATGACCCTTGTCTCTAACAGCAGAGAAACAGGAAGGCTTTTGGACATGGCGACCCTCACTGGGAAAAGAGTCAGTACAGGCCGGACGTGGTGGCTCACGCCTGTAATCCCAGCACTTTGGGAGGCCGAGACAGGTGCATCACGAGGTCAGGAGTTCAAGACCAGCCTGGCCAAGATGGTGAAACCCCGTCTCTACTAAAAATACAAAAAATAGCTGGGCGTGATGTTGGGCGTCTGTAATCCCAGCTACTCAGGAGGCTGAGGCAGAGAAATGCTTGAACTCAGGAGGCGGAGGTTGCAGTGAGCCCAGATTGTGCTACTGCACTCCAGCCTGGGCAACAGAGCAAGACTCCATCTCAAAAAAGAAAAGAAAAAAAAACCAGCAGTGCAGCTCTCCGTGCACAAACAACAAATCCAGGTTTACAAATCAGGTACTTGGAAGATCTAAACACTCCTGGAGGGGATTGGTACCAATGCTGTAGGAATGAATTCTGTAAAAAGGAGGCCAATGCTTCCCTGGGAGCATAGGTTTTGAGGGCTGGGAAACACTTGGTGTCCATGGGAGAGGTCCTAGTACTGATCTTCACTTATTATTGGAAACTGTTTGGGATAGGGCTTTCTAGAGAGTCAGCTCTGGTGTCATGGAAAAGAAAAAGCACAAGGGTTCTTCTTAGAATAACAGGATTCTGGTCTGGCTTTGCCACTTACTGGCTACCCAGCACTGGGCAAACCATGATAACCTCTATGGTACTCAATTTCCTCATCTGCAAAATGAAGACAAGAGTCTTATACTTTCCTCATGGATGATTTGGAGTGAGGATCAAATAAATTAATGATGTCTGGAAAGCATCTCAAACTCAGTAACACTGATTTCCTCCAAAGCCACCCCATGCTCATGTACTCTTTATTTTGGTGAAGATCACCCCTGCAAACAACTTCGCATAGGCCTCAAGAACCAAGGACTGAGTCTGAAACCTCCTCCATTTTTCTCGCGTCTGTGAATCTATCTCCTCTGTAGGTTTGCCATTGCCACCTTCATCTAGCCCTCCCTCATCTCTCTCTCTGACTACAGTAATATCGTCTTAACTGACACTGATCTTGCACACCCCTCTCCAGTCCATTGCCAGCATAGCAGCCAGCGTGAGCGTTTTGAAATCAAAATCAGATCATGTTATTTCTCTGCTTCTGTGACCCAGGAGACCCTGTAGAATTTGTCCCCCTCAGGCAGCTCACCCTCATCTCATGCTGCTCTTTCTCTTGTGCTTGTGGGTCACCAAATTCATCTCCTTGCAGTTCCTTAAAAGCACCCTCCTTTCTCGTCTTTGAGAATGGTGTTCTTGCTGCCTGAAATACTCTTCCCATACATCCTCTCCAAATCAGGCACCTTCCTGATTATTGATTTCTCCAGGAAGGATTTCCTTGGTCCCCCAAGACTAAGTCAATCATTTCTAGCATTCATTTTAAATTTATTTTGGTGATTATTTGCCTAATATCTGCCTCTCCCACTAAGTTCTTAGCTCCCTGAAGGCAAGAGCTATAGCTAATTGTTCACAGCATCTGGCACAGTGTCTGGCACATGGCAGGTGCTCAGTCAACATTTGTTGAAAGAAAAAGTGAATATGGATATCCTTGATGAAGAGTAAACAGCTGGGCAAAAAAAAGGCAGTGCTGCAGAAATGGAGAAACTGATCCTATAAATCATGTGGAAATTCAAGGGTCCCAGAATAGGCAAAACAATCTTGAAAATAAAAAACTAAGTTGGAAGACTAACACGTTCCAATTTCAAAACTTACTACAAAGTAATCAAAAGTAATTAAACAATCAAACTTTTCAAAACTGTGTGCTACTGACATAAGGATACACATATAGAACAACGTAATAGAATTGAGAGTTCAGAAATAAACCCATTCATCTACAGTCAATTCATTTTTCACAAGGACACCAAGGCCATTCAATGGAGGAAGGAATAGTCTCCTTAACAAAAGGTGCTGAGACAACTGGATATCTAACAACATGCAAAGAATGAAGTTGGAACATTCCTTCACACCTTATAAAAAATTAACTCAAAATGGATCAAAAACCAAAATATAAGAGCTAAAACTATAAAACTCCTAAAAGCAAACATGCAAATTTGCATGTCCTTAGATTAGACAATGGTCTTTTACATATGATGGCAAAACGACATGCAACCAAAGAAAAAATAGGTAAGTTAGACATCATCAAATTTAAAAACTTCTGTGCATCAAAGGACACTGTTAAGAAGGTGAAAAGGCAACTCACAGAATGAGAGAAAATCTTTGCAAGTCATATACTTGACCAAGGATTAATACACAGAATACATAAAGAAATCCTAAAATTCCACAACAAAATAATAAACAACCCAATTCAAAAATGGGCAGAAGACTTGAATAGACATTTATGTAAAAAGACATACAAATGGCCACTAAGCACATGAAAAGATGTTTAGTCAACATCATTAGTCATTAGAAAAATGTGAATCAAAACCACAATGAGATACCACTCCATACTCCATAGGATGGCTAGAATAAAAAATTCAGGTAATAACAAGTATTGTTGAGGATGTAGAGAAATTGGAACCCTTGTACATTGCTGATGGGAATATCCAATGGTGCAGCCTCTGTAGAAAACAGTCTGGTAGTTCCTAAAAGTAAATTTAGAGTTATTATATGACCCAGCAATTCCATTTCTTAGGTACAAACCCAAGAGAAACGAAAGCATATGTTTACACAAAAACTTGAACACACATGTTCATAGGAACATTATTCATAATACCCAAAGGGTAGAAACAAGCCATAGAAACATGCTCTTCAATGTGTGATTGGATAAACAAACTGTGGTCTATCTATACCATGGAATATTACTCAGCCATAAAAAATAATGAAGTATTAAATCATGCTACAGCACGGATGACCCTTGAAAACAACGTGTTAAGTGAAAGAAGCCAGACACAAAATACCACATATTATATGATTCCATTAATATGAAATTGCCAATATGGGCAAATCTATAGAGACAGAAAGTAAATTAGTGGTTACTAGGGACTGGTGGGAAGGTGGGGAATTGGACCAGTAAGGGGAATGGAATTTCCTTTTTGGGTAATGAAAATGTTCTAAAATTGATTGTGGTGATGATTATACAACTCCACCAATATGCTAAAAGCGACTGAATTATTTACTTTCAATGGGGGAATTATATGGTATGTGAATTATATCTCAATAAAGCTGTTAAACAGATAAGGTGTTAACATGGGCAGTGAGTTCTAATGGCTAAGAATGAGCCGGCCATACTAAGATTTGGGGGATGAGTGTTCCAGCCAAAAAGAACAGCTAGTGCAAGGATCTTGAGGCAGGAATGAGCTTGGTGAGGAACAGAAATGAGGCCAGCACAGCTGCAGTGGACCAGGTGAAAGTGGTAGGAGGTGAGGTAAGAGAGGTTGGCAGAGCAGACAGAAGGAGGAATCAATTCTGAATATGATGAGGTTCAAGCCACATGGCCTCCCCTAAATGCAAGGGGGTGAAGAAGTGCAGTCCTGCCATGTGCCTGGAAGAAGTAAAGCCAGAGTCCAGGCGTGGTGGCTCATGCCTATAATCCCAGCACTTTGAGAGGCTGAGGCAAGCAGATTGCTTGAGCCCAGGAGTTAGAGACCAGTCTGGGCAACGTGACAAAACCCCATCTCTACAAAAAAAATACAAAAATCAGCTGGGCGTGGTGGCATACACCTGTAGTCCCAACTACTCGGGAGGCTGAGGTAGGGGGATCACTTGAGCCTGGGAGGTTGAGGCTGCAGTGAGTCATAATCATGCCACTGCACTCCAGCCTGGGCAACAGAGCGAGATCCTGTCTCAAAAAAAAAAAAAAAAAAAAAAAAAAAAAGCTCAAAACAGTGAGTTGCACAAATGAAAACCATCCAGGTACATTATAAACTTGAATAGAGTTTCAGGGCACTTAAGCTCCTCCTTCAACTCAATTCGTTAGAGCAGGATTAAGATCCCATGCTGTGTCAGTTCTCCAACTGACAGGGATTCTTTTTTTTTCGAGATGGAGTTTTGCTCTTGTTACCCAGGGTGGAGTGCAATGGCGCAATCTCGGCTCACCGCAACCTCTGCCTCCTGGGTTCAAGCAATTCTCCTACCTCAGCCTTCCAAGTAGCTGGCACTACAGGCTGCACCACCATGCCCAGCTAATTTTTTTATTTTTAGTAGAGACGGGGTTTCACCATGTTGACCAGGATGGTCTCGATCTCTTGATCTAGTGATCTACCTGCCTCGGCCTCCCAAAGTGCTGGGATTATAGGCATGAGCCATCGCACCCGGCCAGGACAGGGATTCTTAACTTGAGTTACATTAAGTTCTTAACCAAGTGTTACAGGAAGAGAGTACAGAAGGCCCATGAACTTGTATGTGAAAAGAATTAACTTTTATTTTCACTAACCTCTAATTGAAATGATGAATGTAGGCAACAAACCACAGAAGTGTTAACAGTACCTATACCTTTGTCAGTAACAGAAATCACAGATATTCGCTTACCATATGACAGTTGTTGAAGGTATCTTGAAATTTCACTCATTCCATATTTCAGTAATTATAAGACCCACTGCTAGATCTTGTAATCTGAAATATGCTAAGAAGCACACATATTACTATATATCACAATTAAAAAAGTATTTTGATAACTGTCTTTCAGTACCATTGTTTTCCTTTGTAAGCCTAGGTATTTTATCTCATGCTTAAAAAACAATTCTGAAAACAGCTGAGAACTTCAAAGTCTTAGGAGGTAATTCACATCATGTTAGGCCCCTTCCCTGTCTTCCTCTCAGCTTGCTCTGTGTTGCCTCCATGGTAGGTCTGCTAAGCCTCATGTTCAAGACTTCATCTATGACAGTATGGGGAGTTAAATGAAGCAGGAGAAAACTTGGAATCAAGTTCCAAAGACTTCTGAGTACTAAAGTAGATTTGTGTGCTACTCCATTATATCTCCAGAAAGTGGCCCAGGCGCTCTTATGCATCACTGCATGGCAGAAACATTGGTTTGCTTCTGACTTGCTGGGGCTGTCTTTCATATCTCTGAGTCTTAGTTTCACAATCTATGCTATGAAGGGTTCGGACTGGATGTCCAAACCACCTATGAAAACCCAAGTTTATGCTTCTGCACCATCTGCTTCCACGGGGTCCCAAAAAAGAGGCCCAGTAGTATCAGGTACCCCTTGAGCTTGGCACCAAGTTTGAGGGGCCACCCAAGGCTTCTATACCATATGGTAGAGGGGAAAAAGTGCTTTCCTCAGTTCCAAAAATGCCATCCACAGCCTTACCTCCTTACCTTTTCTCATGCAGCTGCCCTTGCCCAGGGCACACTCCCTATGTCCACCAAGGATCCAGTCCAAAGCCAAGCATCACAACAAAGCTGTTACTGGCCACTTTGAATTCCCATGGCATTAGGCACAAAGCATCTTTTATTGTAATCTTCTTATACATATCTTATACAAAAGATGCACAAAGCATCTTTTATTGTAATCTTCTTATACATATGTCTGCTGTCCCTACCCACAGTGTAAACTCCTCTGGGTGAGACCCATATTTCCTCCTTTTTAGCATTTCCAGGGCCCAACTCAGTTACTTTATCTTCAGGTATCAAGACTAAGATAATGGCTGTCCTATACAATCCTGCGGTTGAGTGGGCGCTAAAGAACCCCCAGGGTCAAATCCTGGCTCTGTGGCTTACTAGTTAGCTCTTTGTTTGCAGTAACTACTAACTTAGTTAATGATACAATGACAACATACAGCTCTATGCCTGGATTTCGTCATCTGTAAAATTGGAGAAATAGTACCTGTTTCAATAAAACAAAGAATAAGGAGCAAATATAAGTAAAGTGCTGAACACTTAGAAATACTACTTATAAATTTTGTGTGACAAATGTTTAATGCCTGCCAGGCTTATAATCTTTATAACATACCTGTGAAGTAGGTACTATTATTAGAAAGATCCCTAATTTACAGATAGAGAAACTAATGCAAAGAGATGTCAGGCTACTTGTCCAGGGTCATAAAGAAAGCAAGTAGGAGGGCCAGGTGCAGTGGCTCAGGCCTGTAATCCCAGCACTTTAGGAGGCCGAGGTGGGCGGATCACCTGAGGTCAGGAGTTCGAAACCAGCCTGGCCAACATGGTGAAACCCCATCGCTACTGAAAAAATACAAAAATTAGCCAGGCGTGGTGGCGTGCCTGTAATCCAGCTACTCAGGAGGCTGAGCCAGGAGAATCACTTGAACCCGGCAGGCAGAGGTTGCAGTGAACCAAGATTGTGCTGCTGCACTTCTGTCTGGGACACAGAGCAAGACTCTGTCTGAAAAAAAGAAGGAAAGAAAGAAAGAGAGAAGAAAGAAAGAGCAAGGAAGGAAGGAGAAAGGAAGAAAGAAAGGAAGGAAGAAAAGAAGAAAGAAAGAAAGAAGTAGAGTGAGGATTCAAACCCGCGGGGGTGGCCCCAAGGCCCAAGCACTTCACTGCTATGCTAACTCTGCTACCTCTCAACAGCTATTCTCATTATCTGTCTTCTGCCAGGGTTAGATCAACTCTAGGTGCAAAGAAAATTAGGCCAAGTGGTAGGCTGCTTTCCTCTAGCTCGTTTTCTGCTGCTTCCAGGTGCTTTTGATCTTCAGTGCACAGTTTTGGTTTTTCTTCCCTCTGGCTGACTTTCACAGCCTAACCCCATTGAGTCTTTCCCTCTGTTCCCACCCTTGTATGCCCATCTGTGTTGCCAACCCGATGGTCAGCAAGATGGTGAATGAGATGAAGGAAGAAGAATCCATCTGCTCCTTGTGGACAGACTGCTTAGTGTGAGAAGACTTGCTCACACATTTTTGGAATTTCATGAATTTTTGGCTCTCAAATGAAGCACACAGTATTGTCAAGCGGACAAATAATTTAACCTGGGTCTCCAAGAGTGAGTCCTCTGAGCCATTAACATTCCCAGCTCATTCTCCTTTGTAGAATTATAGACTGAGCTGCAATAATTCCCAGAAACGTCCCAGTCTCTCATTTTACAGAAGGAGGAATCAGAACCCAGGAAAGAGAAGGAGCTCACCAGAGATACAGTAGGTATTCAGTAAACATTTTGTTGCAAGAATGAAAGCCTAATGATTTATATGCTCAAGAGGTGAGGGCACAGTCTGTGAAATGCAACCAAGCTGTTCTTTTTTTTAAAAAATATATATTTTATTTCGTTTTAGGTTTTGGGGTACATGTGAAGAACATGCAGGATTGCTGCATAGGTACATACATGGCAATGTGGTTTGCTGCCTTCCTCCCCATCACCTATATCTGGCATTTCTCCCCATGTTATCCCTCCCCAACTCCCTAAGGACACAAGCTGTCCTTTATCTCACGTGCTTCATGTAAACTCCACACCCTGAACTCAGTAGCATCATTTGAGGAGGCAC